>JAFVLL020013612.1:0-33750 GCA_021397915.2 Tor tambroides | reverse complement strand
CGACCCTTCACGAGCCAGTTTGAGCATGCTTTTTTAATGATTGGGGTTACAGCATCTGCGTTACGCTTCCTGTGTGTTGCTGTCGCCAAGCGATAGCTGTTGTGCTTTTTAGTGGCATAATTAATTTTGATTTAATCAAAAAACCATGATGATTCTGCTATTAAATAAGATCTTTTGCATGCATCCAATCAAATAATCTGATAGTGTTATCTAACAGGCTAAGTTAACTTAGCTGTGTATATAGTAAGTTTGGATCAAATTTCAAAAAGCAGTTTTCTTTGAAATTTCTCTTTTGAAATGGCTCTTCATAAAACAGTTCATTTATTAAAATTGAGTGAAGTTCATAGCTGATGTACGAGGCAGAGTTACAGTATCACACTACAGGGCCCTTGTGAGCTTTTGGAGGCCCTGTGGGAACGTTTTGGCTTTGCAGTCCCAGAATTCATCAGATTATGATCATCGGCAGACTGAATGAAATTCTGTGATGGCTTGAGCAGATACATTTGGCAACTTTGTAGCCTATCTTTGTCTTGCTTCCAGGTGAAAATAGTCAAACATCCATAAAACAAGATCAATTGAGAAGAAAATCTGTGTAAGATAATAAGACTTGTTTTAGAGATTATATCTTGCATTACACTACCGTTCGAACGTTTGGGGTTGGTATGTTTTTTAAATGTTTTTGAAAGAAGTCTCTAATTAAGACTGCAATAATTTGATAAAAATATGGTAAAACATTAATATTGTGAAATATTATTCAAATTAAAAAGAACTGCTTTTTAAATGTATTTTAATACACAATATATTTCTGTGACAGAAAATATTAATTTTCAGCAGACATGAATTTTCTTCAGTGTCACATGATCCTTCAGACGCCATTCTAATATGCTGATTTTGTCCTTAAGAAACATTTCTTATTATTATCATTGTTGACTTTGAATAAAAGACAGTTTAAAAGAACAGCATTTCTATGAAATAGAAATCTTTTGTAACATTATAATTGTCTTTGTCGCTTTCATCAATTGTATGTGTCCTTGCTGAATAAAGGACTCATTTCTTACTGTACACAAAGAGGTAGCTATAGTGTAAGTATTTTTTAAACATTAATCTCACAATATTTTGTTACATTTATGCTTAGAAACAGAATAATCAATTTGTTAATGGGGTGAGACTTTTTTGTTTCTTAGCCTGCTTATTTTTATGTCTGGCAATGTCTTTTCTCTCTCTACTATGGTAGAACCCCATTAATACATTGTTAAGTAAGTCGGTTTAGTTGTACCGTCATCTCTCGAGACCTCCGCACATTTCATAGAAGGACCCCGCAACCAGTTAGCATTACCCATGCCCTCGGAGTGTAGTCCCAAATAACATTACCTCAACTCCCGACATAACTTCCCACAGTAGCCGTGGCTCCCCACGGAGCGCGTATTACCCAGAAAATGTGGCGGCGTCGTGCCTTTTGCACTTCACTAGAGAACAATACCTGCTTTTTCTGTCACAGCGCCTGTATCGCTTCACTTAGTTTAGGTAAACAATCGTGCTCTATGACATCCTAAATACCTTCGAGCCCTCTGCGACTTCCCATCGATGCAGAACGCCATAATAATCTTCATCATCACCGCCATATATTACCGAGGCCGCCTTCTAATGGCTGCGAGGCAGCGGCCTCTCCCATCCCCGGCAGCCCTCGCCTCTCGCCGCATTTTCATTTCGTTTCACTCTCTCTCACTTTTTATTTCCCTTTGGCTTCTGCCGCAGCTCCCTTTACAAAGCCCGAGAGCATTATCAAAACATTACGGTGCGCAGCATGTGTTTGATTAAAAAAGTGTAAAGTTACAAATTAGTTAATAAAATCATTTAGGCCGATCGCTGCAAATGGTGATAAATGCGTTCCATATGTTCCCAATAAAAAAAAAAAGAAAGAAAGAAAAAAACAAACAAACAAACAAACAAAAAAAACTGAGTGCCATGTGCCCGTCCCCCTCTGTCTTTGCCATAAACAAATAAATTAAAACAATTACCGTGGCGCACGCCCTCCCAGTCTTTAATGAGAGTGCCGCCATATAAAAGATGTGACAGCTTTCATATCCTCAAAATGGTGTGTGTCTCTATCTGGAGAGGCTGGAAAGTTCCAGATGTTCCCGGTGAAAGGGCTTCTCTCCCCCTCTGTCTGTCCCTCTGTCTGCCCTGCGAAACTTTATATCGCACCGATTTATGTGGCTTTGGGTTCTTTAACTCCTGTTGGTTAATGAGAGATGGTGACTGCAGGCGCTGTCAGTCCTCTATTAACCCAGCGCCTCTTGATCAACATTTTGTTGTAGATTATGGAAAATTTGCTCCCGTCCATCTGTACACTATGTGTTTAATCTCTAACTTTGAGCTGCCCACACTTTGCCCTTTTGCAGTGATTTTCTTTCTTCAAAAAAGTGTTGGAAAGTAATTAGCTAAATGTAGCAATGCAACAATTTTTTCTGTATCAGTTTTTAAAATGACCAAGTCTCTCCAGCTAACAGGGAACATTTTTAGAACTTTGAATAACGTTTTGGCAAGGTTCTCTCAATGTTATTAACAAACGTTCTTCAAGTAATGTTAATAGCATGTTCGTTCAGAGTTATTTGGTCATTAATAATGTTCTTCTCAAAACGTTAGCACAAAAACATTATTTACAAATTGTTCATGGAACGTTTTAGCTGGATGTTTAGTTGGATTTAAAATTTTCTAAATGACAGCTAGGCCTACTTGTTTCAGAATGTTTAGAGAACATTCAAAAGTAACATTGTCTTAATGTTTACAAAATGATAAAAATGGAATGTTCCCTTACTGTTTGCATAACCAATTTAAAAACACATGCACATGCACACGCACACGCACACGCACACACACACACACACACACACACTGGACATTTTGAACATTTGAAGACAAAATCCAGACAACATTCAGAAATAACATTTTCATAATCAGAACTTATTAGCAAAACATTCTCAGAACATATTTTTGTTAATTGGTAGCAGCGTGTAGCAATGTGATTTATTTAATTAATAAATACATTTATTTGTTTGTTTGTTTGTTTGTTTTTTCAATTAAATAATTGACAAAAATGTTTTTATTATTGTGTTTTGGTTTTCTCAGTGCTATCAAATCCGAAAATGCACATCATGACAATAATTGAACGATTCTGATTTAACCATACTACTGAAGAAAATGATAATTGAATTTTTGTATATAATCCTAATGTTTGTAAAATGTTTACATTTTCGATTTAATTTTTTCCACAACAATTTTTTAAATTAAAATTAGAAGCTATTTTAGTCTGAGTAAAACTGGAAAGTTAATGAATATGACATGATGAAATATTATGTAAATATTAATAAAAATATTATTCAAAAAACTGTGAAAAAATAATATTGCTTACATGTGGCAGTGTGTATTTGCAATTTAATTAAGCAATTTTATTTCCTCGCCTGGCAATTGTTTTACTTATATGCCTTCTGCAGCTGCTCATCTCAATTAAATATAAGCATATATTAACAGTACACATGTTCCTTGAGTTTCTCATGTGAGCCATTATGCTGAATCAGCTTTCACCATGCAATAACTTGGCACTTTTGATAGGATAAATCTTCACACAGCAGATAACGCCAATGTCTCCTCCTTGGTTTGGCCCTTGTCTGTAGGGCTTGGCCACCACGTTCCTCCATTACTCTTCATATAAAGAGCATGACAGTGGCTGGGAGTCCTGCCGCCATGCCTGAGGTTTCGTCCAGCCTGGGGAGATGCAACACTGGGCGTCTGAGTGAAACAAATTGTTTTCGTGGGTCCTCACCAATCAGGCCATCTCACACCTGCTGTAAAGCCCCCGTGCAGATAACCCCACGCACACACCCCAAATCAACCCACGCCGATTATTAGCCCTGATGTCTGTTTTTATTTGCTCTATTATTAAGTTTTTGTTCAGCCATCGCCGGGCCTCCATTTTTAATTGCACCTCCTGGGGACGCAGCGATGATGGATGTTGAGCAGAATAGCTGAATAGGACTGACCGCTATTGTAAACTGAAGGGTTTTGTCAGTGTATATCTAGTGCAGTCTCAAACTGAAATGTATTTTGCAGATACTTTTTTTTTTGGTGTGTGTGTATGTGTGTGTGTGTGTGTGTGTTTGAAACAAAATCTCTTCAGAAAAAGATACATAACCCTGTACAATATTTTTTATTATTTGGTGAGGTTTAGTGTATTGGGACTCTTTGCCCCTTCAGCTGTATGGTTCTTGCTTTAATATAAAATAAGGAATTACATTTTATTCAGCTTTCTGAGTCAAAGATAAACTAAAAACCAAGTTATACCAAAAATTTTCCCCCCAAATATGTGTAAACTAGCGTAACACAGTTGAACAAACAGTTCATTTGAGCTATTGAGCAATGTTGCAATTTGTTAAGCTCCCAGCAAGCATTGCAGCATCAATAAATTATGCAGTTACTGCTTTGCTAGAGCTTTGAAAACTCGTTGGTTGTCAGGATTGTCTACATGCAAATAATATATTTTCAAGATATATAAGATTGAAGTGTTAACAAAATTAATATTTTTGGTTTGTCAGTTAGTATTTTTTTTCCCCAAATTACATTTTTAGTTGATGTGACATGTATTTATTATGTTGCCTTATTGAATATTTTGGGGTTGGTAAGATTTTTAAATATGTTTTTTTTAAACATCTTATGCTCACCAAGGCTGCACTTATTTGATAAAAAAATACAGTAAAAATAGTAATATTGTGAAATATTATTACGGTTTAAAATAACTATTTTCTATTTTAATATATTCAAAATTTTTATTTATTCCTGTGATGCAAAGCTGAATTTTCAGCATCATTACTCCAGTCTTCAGTGTCACATGATCCTTTATAAATCATTCTAATATGCAAGAGAAAAATATGTCAAGAGATAATTCTGTTGTCATTGTTAAAAAATTATATTACATACGTTTATACATGAATGTGTAAGAGAAAGAGAGAAGAGAGACAGTGCAGGTGAATTTCTGTGAACATTTGTTGCCGTCTGTCATTGACCTTCACAGTCACACGCTCCAGCCACTAACCCTCAGTACGGCCCAGGAGCTTGAGCCATGTCCATTTAGACTCAGCAGATAAAAACACACAGGAAGCAGATGAGGGGAAATGAGCCCTTTAATAGAGAGCCTTATAAAACAGGAAAAAAAGCGGGAGAAACTCAATCACTCAAAGTCTTATTTAGATGAGTTTAGTGGGATTTCAAACCCTGCCTGTGGCTTAAATTAGAAGTGTGAAATATAGTTTGTAGCAGAGCTGAATTGCAGTATGCCTGTTATAAATATAAAGTTATGGAAGAGAATAAAATATGCAAAGGATTTTAGAAATTGTTTGAAATTGAGGTTTCAGATCCCGGATGATGATTGGTCAATAAAGTACTTGATTTATTCATACTTTATTGCTTATACAGATATAAAATGGGAAACACTTTACAATACGGTCTCTGTTTAGTTAACATGAACTAACAATACAAATATTTCAAAAGCATTTCTTAATCTTAGTTAATGTTAATTTCAACATTTACTACTACATTATTAAAATCCAAAGTTGTATTAATATTATTTTATGGACCTGAGCTAACATGAATAAATATTGTATTTGTAGTTAATGCTTATTGTAAAGTGTTAGCATAAAATAAATCACGTTTAGTGTCCTTGAATAATTAGCATAAAATTAAGAACCTGGAAACTTTTACAAACATTTATTTTAAATGTGTATAATTTAATTTAATGTGATAGGTGTTTTTAATAACTTTGACAGTGTCATAGAGTGTGCTACTGTAAAACAGGCTGATGAAATCCATCATCTGTCATATTCATCATTCTTATGGATAGGTGACTGGATATGTGAAAGATGTTTTCATGATTTTATGTAAATGATCTGACAAGGCCTCTTACAAGCTGAATGTGCTGTATTTTGCATACAGTACGAGCCCTTTTCTATAAACTTAATAAAAGCACATTGCCGTGTGTGGATTCTAATGCATCCACAGAGAGTTTTAATATCAACTGTGATATTCTGTAGTTCACCCACGTTAATCTGGCAGCTCAAATGCCCGCGTGCATTAGTCAAACAATGACCTTTATTCCGGTTTATAAACCGTGATCAGTGTCTGATCTCAGTTCCCCCAACTTCAACAAAAGCCATACCTCTGAAGGCCTCGGCACTGAAAGACAGAGTGCCAGGGAAGGGGGAGTGAGCGAGCGAGCGAGTTAGCGAGAGTGAAAAAGAGAACCACGCGCTCTTGTCTTTTCCAGTTTAGGGAGTCCAGATGGGAAGTCATTTTTTATTCGTCTTGAGGCAGCACTTCACATCTGCTGGCCCAGATGCCTAATGAATACGGAAGCAGGGCCGTGCTGTCGCCTCATTAATACTGCACTCGCACAGGGAACGGGGCCGGCCTGCACCCGCCATCCACCGCCGCCCCCCTCCCACACTCCTCCCGGCCCCGCAGCCCGCTGGTGCAGAACCGCCGGCTCCCCGCTGGCTCCTCCGGGCCCGTGGCCGGCAGCTGGCGCCTCGCTGTAACAAAGCTGCCGTGCTTTGTTGGGCCTAATGTGTCTCTGTGTTGTCACTTAAGGTCTTTATTGGTATTAATTGATAGGATCGACCCAAGTTTGTGTTTTCTGGTACTACTTCTCTTCGTGGCGGTCGCAAGCGCGTGCGTTCGAGTGTAGGAATCTATTCAAACAGGTGTCGCCGTGAGGAAAACGAAACAGAGAGAGTTGAGAAGCTCAAAGCACTCGTCTGTCATTTTTGACAGATTTTGCATTTTCCTCAGTGAATTAGAGATGTGTGTGTTAGACAGACGCCGAGGCTGGTTCTGTGACCTTTTCTTAATACGGCTGTTCAGTACTCTGGCTGTCGTTCAAGCCTGGGTGGGCAGAACACAAGAGATCAGAGTTAGTTACATATTCACTGGAACTCAAATGAGATGCCTTGACACCTCCAGTTTGTTTGGCACTAAAATTTGGAGGCAAAGTAGTCTCTGCTCTCCCCAAGTACTATCAATCATAACAATCTTTAGAAAATAAACTAGACTGGCACTCTATAAAGGAACATATTAGAATGGGATCCGAGATTTATCTGAAATAAATATACTGAATAATGTTTGGTTCCGTCAACAGGACTCGCATGAGCATTCTTCCGGATGGAACACTATTGAAGCACTCCAACTTTGAAAACTCTAAACACTTCCTGGAAGTGTTTGCTGCAATAATTGTTCATTAACCACCGCAACAGTGCTATTGACTCTACAGTGGAAAACAGACGACGCAACCAAGGTAGCTCAATTCCCAAATGAACCGGTTTCTTTTAGTGAATCCAAATCACACCATTATAGATTGATTCCCAAAAATAATGACTCTTATGTGCCGGTGCTTTTTAGTGACAGAAACATTATAACATACAGTGCAACCAGTGTAGTTTGATTCCCGAATTAATGAATGAGTCGGTTCTTTTTAGTGAATCAAACACACGCAACCGATTGCAAATTTATAGTTGGCTTGTTTATTCGTTAATTTGAGAACATGCAGTCAGAGATACACGTTTATTAGTTTTGTTGGAAGTATACTAGAAAAATAAATGAAAGAAGTATATTACCATATTATTTATCTGTTTAGTATTGTTGTTTAATAGGCCTATATATTATTTTCCAAATAGTTATTCTTTATAAATGTTAAAAGAATTGGTAGTGGAATCGTGAAGAAACCTATATTTTAAGGAAGAAAAGAAATATTCGTCTATGAGAAAAAATAGTGCTTTGAAAAACATACAGTTACTTGGCAGGTCACCAGTCATAAAAATTGACCAATCAGATCCAAGTATTCCAGAAAGCCATATACCAAGCATTTTTATTTCCCACAAGTTTATACCATATAGAATATTCATGAAGAACACCTACAACTACTCTGCTGCAATTTTGCTTTTGACTAGAGAATTATTTTTTCTTCTTTTCTGGTATGTTAGGAGTGTGTTTAACCTAAAGTAATTGAACGTCCCAAATCAACATGATTAAAAGAGGTCTTGGTGAGCACATTGTCATATACTATAATTCTGAAGGCATCCTCGTATTACACTGTGGGTAAACCAGCCCAACAGCAAAAGATATACAGTGACAGAGGCGCTAATGTATGAGAAAAATATACCCAGGTCTTTAAAGAATTGTCCCAAGCTTACTCTGAGGGCAATTAAATTCTGTCTAAACAACAAAACGAACAAAACAAGCAAAGAACTAAACAAAAGGAAAGTTTATGTGGCTGTGTTAGCATCTAATAAAGAGACAAGGGCTCGGGGGAGAGGCTGAGCCCTGCCAAAATGTACCACCGCGGCCATCGCCCCGCCTCTTCCTGTCCTTCGTTCTGATGGAATGCCTGGCACGCTTCGCATTATGGCTGCAGAATGGAGGAGCGATGAGCGGGAGAGATACAGACGCTCGGCCCATGAGACGCACAGCCGAGCTTACTGCTGGATGCTTGTGGGGCCTGTCAGAACCAACTAGCCACCTGCCAGCCTGCGAGCGCCAGGCTACAAAACCTTGAGAATGTGGCAGAGAACTAATCCATGGCTCTTCATTAGCGCGAATGGGCTTGTATCAAAATAACCTCTGTAAGACAGAAAAAACCACAGGCTGAGTGGATTTTGTAATTTGTTTAGGCAATGTGATTGAAGAAAGAAGACTTGTAATTCACTCAAACGCTATATGGGATGTGTGTTTTATTTAGTTTGAAGCTAGGGTCTTCAGCAAGGGGTCCGCAGCAGTACTGCAGGGAATTATTGTTTGCTGTTAAATGATTAAAAGACAATTTATATTTAGTAATATTTTTGATTTAACTGCATTTAGACTATCAAATGAGAACAAAATCTGAACTGAATTGAGCTGGATAATAACACTAACATGGCAACATCTACACGGCATTGAATTGAATCAACACTGAACAGACTTGAGATGATTAACGATACTGTTATCTTCTGTAGAGCTGCTTAAAACTGAATTGAGCTCGTAATTGCTGAATTTTGCAACATTCACTCTAATAAACATCTGTAAAATTTGAGAATAATGTACTGTATTAATATGATTTTTTTTTTTACAGGTGTTTTACCTGTATTTTGAATTTTGCACTGCATTGCATTGTGTTTTAGAGTTAATGGAAATGTTGATCAAATTAATGAAGTCCTGGCAGAAAATTAATTTTTTTTTTAGTGTTGACAGTTATTGAACTGAATTAAAACAACACTGAATTAAAAATGATCCTATTACTGTATATTCTGTAGAGCTGTTTTATACCTCAAATTGAATTTGTTTCACAATTAATGAATTTTACATTAAAATTAACACTGTTTTTCCCTGTTTACTTACTGTGAAGCTGCTTTCAAACAATCTGTCTTGTATAAAGCAGTATATAAATAAATGTGCCAACAAATTTTAAAAAAGAAAAGAAAATATTTTGAATAAAAATTCAATATTACATTAACTTTACCAAGCTAAAGTTCAGCTATATATTTCACCTTCACATTAAAATGCATTAGTAAAACTGGAATGTAATGTGTAAATATTAAAATATTTGACTTTGCATGTATAATAATGATTATTTTAAATAACTCAGCAATATTAGCAGCATTTGTTTTCATTCAGGGGTGTTAAGGGCAAGTAATTGGACTAAATGAAAACGTATGACGGGTTGTTAATGTCATATTTTGTCTTTGTGGTACTGAAACAGGCTTTCTTTTCAATTTTAGTGCCTTTGCTCTGACAAAAAGGCTGGGTAGTTGCTAATTCAAACTGTGCATGTGTCTTACTCCTGCTGCAAATCAAGTGTTTGTGAGTGTGTGTCCGACATAGGGCAACACAGCAACCTCTGCTGGCTAAAGACTAAAACTGATATGTGTGGATGTGTGTGCAGGTGTGGGTTTTGCCATTTTGTGTGCATAAATCTGAATAAGCCAGCTGGAAGGAGAACAAGCAGATCTTTCATTTATAATGAAGTGAATTAGAGTGAAGCCTTAATCTCATATTCATATAATTCTCATGTTAAATGCATCTGTTTAACATATGATGCCAAAAACTTTATATTTTTTGATACTATTGAATTATATCCAGATAAATCCTTCACATTTGCTTATTTTATTTCATTTATTCTTAAGATCAGATATAAAAAGTCCCACATTAAGCGCTGTATCTGTATTTTCTCATAATTGTTCCTCTCAATTATGTTCCATTTGAAATGGTTAAATAAACATTAAGCAGGCAGTTTTGTACTTGAAATCCTGCCCATGACCTTGCTGCAGCCAAAGTCAAATTGTGGATATTCCCTCTTGCTTCCCATTATAAAATTATATTTAGATCTTTTAGCAATAACGCTTTCAGTGGGAAGCAGATGAACTTTGGATACAAGAACACAATTGAGTTGGATTAGATCGTAATGTTAACTGCCAAAGGAACTGCATTACATCTATGAGTGCTCAGGGTCTACGAGAGGTTTATTAAAGGTAAAATGCATTATAAATATCTACGTCTCTCTCTGTCCTTTTGAATTGGGCCACTTGAGTTGGAGTGTGTTAACGGAGTAATGTATATAGACAGCACACTACTGTTATTATTCAGTTGAGAGTGAAGGCTGCACGCTGTCACCTTCAGTTAGCTTTCTCTAAAATCAACAAATGAGAAATATTACAATGGCCATATTAATACTGCACTCATGAAACCACTTACAGAAGGATCTGATGTCACTGTCACAGTTGGGAATGAGTTTGAATGGAATAACTGTGGTATCGTCTGTCAAAAGCACTGTGCGTCGAATTATGAGAAATTTTAGTTTAGTGTGTTTACTTGTTGTTGCGAATGTTGTTTGATTTGCTCACTAGGCAACGCTTTGAATTCAATCCATCACCAGATGCATCCGGATGTCACTGTGCGAACATCTCAGAGAGTTTGTCATGTTGTTCATATGCTGTAAATACAAACATTGTGTTGCACTTTGATTCTGCACTCTTCAAACTTATAAGAGGGTTTTTGAAGCAATGTTATAGAAGAACCATTTTGGGTTCCCCAAAGAACCCTCTAATGAAAATAATAAAAAACAGCACCATTTTTTGTCCTTAATGTGTCAACATTTTAATAATCTTAAGAACCTTTTGCAATATAAAGAACTTAAAATTTCTTAATGAAATCAACAATTCCAATAAAAAAAGTTGACATCGACTTCCATAATATTTTCCTCTTACTATGGAAGTCAAGGGCTATTGTCACCTGTTTGGTTTCCAACATTCTTCAAAATATCTTCTTTTGTGTTTGACAGCTGTAAGAAATTCGTACAAGTTTGGAACAACTTGAGGGTGAGTAAACAGTATTCTGATTTTTGGGTGAACTATCCCTTTAATAATCTTAAGAACCTTTTCCACTATATTTTTAGTGGATATTGAAATGTTCCATAGATGATAAAAGTTTTTTTTATGGAACATCAATGCTAATAAAGAACCTTTATTTTTAAGAATGCATTTTTTATCTGTTGTTTTTTTTGTGTGGTTATTTATTTATATACGGTATATGAAATGATGTTAAAGGTAAATCTCTATTTTAAGTGTGAGAAGGGTTAAATAAGCCCTACTTCCTGCACTGCTCATTGTCAGTCTGTCATTAAACATGATGAACTTCCTGAGTAAGGGGATCTTTTTCGTTAGGCATTTGACAATTTTCCACGAGTCTATGCCAAAAATCATATTCGTACTCAGAGACAAGCTTCTTTCTGAAATCCCTGATGCCTGTTTGAGGGAAAAAAAGACAGAAAGAGAGAGAGTGAGAGTGAGAGCGAGAGATCGGAGAACATGTTTTTGTCATTTGCATGAACCCAGGAAACACAGTGTTGTCCAGAGTCGGGTTATAACTCATTGCAGATCTGCAGTGAGGCGAGGCTGGGCTCTCTCTGTCCAGGCTGGCTTCAGTGTGATGTGAAATCTCCCAGCATTCCTCACCCAGGACCTCAGCACTGTACAGGACTCCTGGATTACATGTACGTACATACGTACACCTGCAAACACAGCGGGACAGAAAGAATGTGAGGAAGAGAAATGAATATGTGGAAACCTGTTGTGATTTGTATATATTCCCCTCTGGCGCTTTAGTCATCTTTCTCTCAACAATGTTGCAAGAAAGACCATTTTTTAAAATATCTTAACAAAAAATAGACCTGTAGTATATATAACACACAGTTTGCAATGCATTTTTTAATTTTTATTTTAAGGAATGCAACTTTAAAGCAGAAGCTTGCAGCTTTCTGGATGTTAAAATACTTGTGACAGCTTAATGTGACAACTTTATGTCTTTCATGTGCACAGTAAAAAGGAAAACCATGCATATGTGGTTTTAACAGCAAAATGTTTTAACAATTGTTTTAACCCTTAAGCCTGACATATAAAATCATAGTCAGAAAAATCTTTTTTTTTTTTTTTAAATGGAACAATTAATTGAACTTTTAGATACAATCTTTTTTTAGTGTCATATTTGGTACATCTATGGCTCATATAGTATAATATAGGAGAAGCGAATATGGAGTTCATACTCACATTCAGAGGCCCAAACTGAGCAAATGCAATTTGGTGCAGTCTGGGATGTTTATATGGTCAAAAAGTAAAATGAAATTGAGATGAAAGCTTGTAATGTAAATGCATACACATATCTTCCAATTATATGTCTTAAGATGATATCTAAATACTTAGATTTCTGATCAAAGGGAAAACAGAAAAACATATAATGCAATACAATGATGAATGAGAGATCAATTTGAGAGACAAATATATGTTCCTCATGAAAAAAAATATGGATAATCAAGTAAATCTAAGTTTTGTCAGTCCAGTGTTGAATTCCATCTTGAATTATTACTAACATGAAAAATTATTCTTGTGTTTACTTCATAAAAATCTGTGAAGATTTCACAGAAAAGTCTTTTACTTGCTAAAAAATGAACTATCAATTAGATGACAGAAGGCATTTAGTAAATTTTTCAGCAAAGTTTTTTTTAAAATCATATTTATGTATCAAATATGATACAGTAAGCTTTATAAGGTTAAAATATTGCAGAAAGAGAAAACACTGATTCACAAAATTACTGTCTCTGAATGTTTGGTGAATAAATTTTTTTTGTCTCAGGATGCTCTTGGAAACTTTAAAGAAAATATAAATGAAAAGAAAAGAGGAATTCAAGATTTTAGGAATTCAAAGTTATTGCATATATCATGCAAATCATCCAGTAATCATTGGTTTGCTTTGAAAGGTCAGAGGAAAATGGGGTCATTGTTAAAACGGTTTGATTCATGCAACATGTAATAGGACTTTAATAAAGACCAAGAGGTCTTTTTTACTATGAAAACATACAGTAGATGCGCAGTGATAAGGTACGTGATGAAGTTTGGGTGTTAGATTAGATGGCGTCAGTCAGAGCAGCGCCTCGGGCCTCCTAGAAGATAATGATAATTGCAACACTGTTCGGCCCTTGAAACCAGGCTTTCCATTATTTGCCTGTCTGAGCACTGCTTTCTTTGCTGACAGGAGGCCCATCAGGTACCAGAGAGAAGAAACGTCAGTGTTTATAAGGATGGAGAAGATTTCACCGAACGTGGTAAATCACGAGGGACACAGAAGCACCAGCACATGTTCTTGTCCTCGGGTTAAAAAAATATGAATCCAGGTTTCTGTAAGCCTGTGGCGTTTGGACCGTGTTCAACATCTGCCTTCAACTGGTGCTTTTCTACCTTTGTGTGTAGAACAGAAACTTGAAATGTGTCAAGAACAGTGTCTTATTAAACTTCAGCTCACTCTTTGTTGTTGTTCTGAAGAAGATGGGGGGAAAAATCACGTTGGACTCCTCTTGTATCAACACGGTGATTTTAGTAGCTCCCAGTCAGAACGGAGTCTGTCACAGGGTTGTTTTTTTTTGTCCTCCACCTCTCAAGGGATTCAAATCACCCAGAGCATTTTCTCTTGTCTCTCCCTCACATCTCTACCTCGCTCCCACGAGGGAGTCTCGACACAAAGCAGATCTTTTCACGTTAATAACAAAGCCGAGACGAAGTGTGTTATGGTTATTGTTTCATCCGAGAACCATGTTGTTTAATTTGAAATGCCTTTTGGGTTTCGCTGCAAAAGAATGTTTCAGAAGGACAAAGAAAAAGTTAAGAAAAACAGAGTCTGCATAATTCATCAGCCATACATGTAGAAATCTTTTATTTATTCTGCATTTACCTTTGACATGATTTATTGATGTCAGATACTTGGAGGCACTGCAGGTGCAGGGCCCAGAAAGAGAAACAATTTAAGCAACTTTTGAAATGACAAAATGTCAGAATCTACATTTGGTTAGAAGCAAAAATAATTACTTGAGTCTACGCTGCATATTGAAAGCCTGATTATCCTCTTTATAAAATAAACTTTCACATGCACCAACAGAAACTTAACTAATACACATCATTACATATATTAAATGAGAAATTTACTACATACCTTTTTGACATCCTTTTGGTGAATATCAACTGTCAAAAACATGTCCACATCACTAAGAAAGAAAGTATGTAAATATACCTATAACCATCTCAGAATCAGAATATATATATAGATTTTCTTAATGGTCCTATAATATAATATAATATAATATAATTTACTTTTTTGTGATTATACTTTTTATTTGAGATAATTACGATGAATCACAAACCTACCTCTATTTACTGTAGAGAAAAATAAAATAAACAAACGAACAGATCATGTCCACAAATTAACAGATAAATGAACAAATCTTCAGTTTAAAATCCAAAACTTGTGGTGCAACACAAACCATTTCAAATTCACAGCCCTCAGCTAATGCAGAGAAAGATTCCTCTCCTTTCTTTGTCTTTATTAACCTCAGTTTCCAGTCCCGGGCCTCTGCGCTCAGAGCCTGTGGGAGACCTAGACATCCATCCTGGATCTCCCCAGAGCCAGAATGTGCTGGACCTGATCGATTCTGACTTACAGCTCTATAGATCAGACCTGCTTTTGGCTCCCCTATGCAGCACCTCTACCTAAACACACCATCAACACTGTCTCACTCACAGCATATACCATGAACATATACAGTGTGTTGCAAACGCACTCGAACTGTCTGAGGATTTAGTTTTATTGTGGAAGTACAGTGTCGTATTTTTCTGGCTTTGTTCGAAATGCTGAGATGCAATTCATCATCAAGGACTATAAAAATTATTACTGACATGGCTCTTGGATGGAATGTAGCTCTTGGATATCTTTTGCTAAAACTTTATTTAAGATTAGCCATGAATCAGCGTGAAATATTCGGGCTGAAATGGACTGTGACGGTGTGTTTTCCTGGAGTGATATTTACTAAGAGACTGTTTGTGATGGCAACGTGCCTCCACAGGGGGGCCGGAGATGACACCATTTACTTTCGAACAAACATCTCTCTCTGTCACCGTCTGCATCTGCGCCTCTTCCATCTCAAAGATTCGTCTTGATAGGGGTAGGGTAGAGGCTTTAGAGGCCAAAAACACACCTGTCTTCATAATTGCTGGGCTTAGAAGGTGGCAGATTCTCACGAAGCATTAGAAATGAAGGGGTGAAGGCACAGATGTGTTTATCTATTCACGGCTGTGCAGTGCTGCTAATTGGGAAGGCTTGCCATTTGGAAATGGGCAATAGCCTGTGGGCATGTTCAGCAGGCTGCATCAGTTTGGACTGTTTCAAACAATCCACCGCAGTGCGTCGTTCAGGCATGGCTCCCCTTTGCCCTGTGGAATCTTCCTTCACATTCTGATTTCCTCCACCATTCTTCTGGTATAAAATCTCAGTCTCATAAGGGAAACATCATTCTAGCAACTTCTGCATCAAAAAACAAAAACAAACAAACAAACAACAACAACAATAAACCCACACCTCACTGTAACATTCTCACATAATTTCGAAAGTGACCTGCATAAAACAAATGTGATCGCAGTTCGTATTTAATACTTAACACTTGTATATATATATATATATATATATATATATATTTAAAATACTCCAATAGTAATTGAAGTATTCCAATAGTAATATTTCTTATTTCGTTTTAATTATCTACAATTATCATTATTTAATAATATTCATACTCACTAATATTTTATAGTCGTATTAATATATAATCACAAAATTGCTAAACCCTACAAGCATGGCAATCACATTTCAAATTGCAATCACAATTTTTATCAGAAAATAATAACAATTAGAGATTTTTTTACCCTCAAATCGTGCACCCCTAGTTGTAAGTCATAAAAATAGTTGATAAAAAAGTAAAAGTAAATAACAAACAAACAAAAACATTTATTTACTGGATTGTGATAAGCAATTTATTTGCATAAATGTTTGAATGAAAAAAATGGGGTGAAAGCCACAAGTCTATTTAAATTCATCTAAAGATTTAAATCTAAATTAATGACATTAATAAGATTAATAAGATCTAAATTAATGGCATTAAAATTAAAGCTCATTTCAAACACCAAATGAGTGTAAAAAGTTTTTTTCCCCCTGCTTTTAGAATATTGTTTGAAGGTTTCTTTGTAAGGACAAAGGCTTCATCTGCTTTAGCGACTCACTTATAAATATACCGTTTCTTAAAAAAACGCTTTCAGTCTGTAAAAGTCTGTCCCATTGTCTGTCCCTGTGAAAAGAAATGATTGATCTCTTGATGTCCATATATGGCAACGTGTCCTGCATCATATCGCTCTTCTTCGCTGGTCATAACAGCTCAAGAGCGCCTCTCTCTGTGTGTATGAATGAAACACATCGCGGTAGCGTGTTTACCTACTGAGCAATTCCAGATTATTGAGTGGAATATGGATGTAAACAATTATTTGTTTAACGAAATATGAAGTAAATATAATACTTCATAATACTATAATACTGTGAGTGATTGAACAGGCGCATGCCAAGTGGTGCTTTTTACATTCTTAATTGTGTTTTAATTTTTTTGACTTGTAAAAACAAATTTGTCTAAAACAAATCGATGTATTACTGTATTACCTCTGTAAATAAATACTGAAGCTGGATTTAGCGGTGGGGGAAACAAAGCTTTTCGAAGCTCTGAGTCAAATGAGCCAATTGTTTCATATAACAATTCACTGTTTCGAAGTGCTCGAAACACCTTCAGTATCTTCTGGTAACTTTTACAAACCAACTGTAGTCTGCAAATAATTAAATACCACTATGTTCGAGCTCCAAACCCCTGATTCAAAACAAAAGATTTGCAAATGTTTCGAAGCTTCATGAAGCAGTGTTTTGAAAGCGCCCTTCACTAGCTGGGGTTTTGTAACTTTGTTATTTTGTATTGTCTACTGTATATTAGAATTATTTTGATGATTTTTGACAGCGTATCACGCACCAAATACAAATAAATGTAAACAAACAAACACTAGAGGAAAGGTTGGGGTGTGCCAGCATGTGTCAATTTTAAGTTTAGTAACGCTAAAGTGATGAAGTCCTCTTAGACAAGGTGATTATGTTTAACATATGAAACATGAGAAGGGTGCAGGATAAAAGTCGCTAGATTAAGAAATGGAAATTGATCCAAAAAACAATCGACTCTTCGATTCCAAGCCATGACTTGAGGGGTTGGATTGGAATCGACTACACCAAGCGGAAATCGACTCAGAAGCAGGCATTTTGATTCACTCCAATGATTCAAATGTTTTGATTCTGTTTCATTTTTCTGAGTATTATGAGTGAGTCTGATTCATTCACTCGCAGCAGATTTCCTCAAAATACTCGTTCATGATAAAGCACTAATTTAAAATGCAGATTTTATATTACATGTAGAATAGAAACCTTTATTTTAGATTAATGTAAATATATCTTGTCACTCAGTGTCATTCATAATAATAAATAGTATTCATAATTATACTTTATATTGCAGTGTTGCCCCTTTTTTTTAAAGAATCGACAAAAACCTAGCTAGAGTGATGTTTCCTTGTGGTTTGATTGTGTTTGATTACATCTTATCTGGCATTAGCCAATCAGGCTCCTTGTCCAGCAGTCACATGACATGCCGTTAAACTCCTCTGCAGTTCTTGCCTCTTCCCGGGGGCATGGAGTCTGACACAACACCTCATCTGCTCTCAGCTCCACAGCAGTGCTCGCAGTGAATATTTAACCCTGCGTTATCGCCTCTGTAGAGATGCCCTAATTGCAAAAGAGGTGAGGCCTGTGTCACCCCACCACACCAGCGGCGCCGCTTTGATAACACTCTTGCTTGGTTGCAGACACAGTCAGGCTAATTAACCTCTCTTGATTAGGGCAATTATCTCCCACACTTTACGGATAATCCCAGCGCAGAGCAGAATATACTTCCTTTAACCATGGATTCCTTATGGCTCCCACAAAACACTGAGAAAACAGGGGCATGTGGAGGAGATTGAATGGAAAGTTAATGTTTTACTGAATACCTAAGATGCAGAAAGTTGCTGGTCTGCAGTTTCAATGCACCACAGTCATTTTTTACAGAAATATGGCATAAATATGAATTTTGATGTGAGATATGATTACATACTTTTTTCCCCCGAGTTTTATCCCAGTTGATGAAAAGGCAAATGCTGTTGTCTTTCATCAGATGATAATGTACGTGATTTTATGGCCTGCAAATTTAAGTCATGGCACTGCAGTCAAAAACATTGGTAATTTTTTGAGGTTTTTTTGTTTGCTTCAATAACATATCATTTTTAAGACTAGTGGAAGGAAAACATCCAAAATACACATTTAAGTGTTTATTTTATTACACTTACATTGTTTTTCTCTAACACATCAAAATTTGTTGCGAAAATAGGTTTATCGTATTTGTTGTTAGCCATTGAATATATAGTATTTTCTAGCCGCTTTCATTGGGTGCATCACTGCCAGCCTAGCCTTAAAAGGCGAAAAACTGATGGTTTAAAGCCAAAATCTCTTCTTTATTGCACTGCAGAGGGTTTTGCGTGCTTTCCTTCACATTTTATGAAAGAGAATACACAAACCAACAAAAATGACACCTTTGCTAAAGCAGAAGTGAAACATTTCCCAATTAGAGCAAGTGTTTCCAGCACAGAGGGAAATGAAGCATATCACTTGATCAAACAATAAGATGAAAAGGGGCGAGAGAAAGCGAATAAAGAAAAGAGCAGTGCAGAGGTAAAGAAAACAAGTGCGAGCTGGTGTAAATGAGTGCCGACAGAAAGCGAGGGCCTGCTGTAAACGGGAGGAGACAAAGCGCTTTGCATTAATATTCATGGGCCAGAAGAGGCAGATGCGTCTGACATCTGTGTGATGTCAGCGTGTTGTCAACACATTGTTAGCGCCACAAATGTGCAAACAGATTAACAGCCCGCCGAGCCACGCTGCAATGCATTCATGGAGTGCGAAAACGCTCAGCCCCCTTGTTTTAGAGCAGAGGAAGCGTCATCTCGTGTGCTGCTCCATCCTGTCTTTTGCAGAATTCGTCTGCCGCCGAAGGTGCTCGATGTGCCAAGGTGGCACCTCACAGTGGCCCTATACCACCAGTGTGTGTCCTTGTGGCTACACACTCCAGCAAAGCAGTGAAAGTTTGAAAAGCTGACTGCTATGTATTTAATTTATGGCAGAAATGTTTTACGCACATACTTTGTATGCTACTTTGTCAAAATAATCATAATACTGCGTCTTATCCCAGTATAATGTGCAAAGACAACTTTGTGTTAAATTTTTGTTGATTGATTTTGTGGTGCTTTTGTTTGTTTAGTTTGTGGCCCGACATGACAACATTGGCTCAAACAATGGAGTTAGTTAAAGGTGGGATTATTGGTTTGTTCAAATCAAATGGTCCAGGTTTTGCTGGTTAGCATAGCCATTTTGACAGTCATTCAAAACAAATATTTATCCAACCTTTTTTTTTTTTTGCAAACAACATTCAAACTGCAAATATTAAACAAAAATTATTGGAGCAAAATAAAAACAAAGATTATTAGAGCATGTTTACAAGAAAATATTATTAAATAGTTTTTCTTTAAAATTTCATGTTTAATTCAATATTTTACTTGCTGTTTCTTTGTAATTGCGAAATTCAGTAGCAATTTCTGAATGAAAACCTACACCATTTTTTTCCTACAACCAGATTTCTTTAAGTGTAGTAGATGCTTTAGCAGATTTTTATTTATATATTTATTTATTTTTGTGAAATGAACACATTTTTATTCCCCCAAAAACAGTAATTTACTTTTATTTTGGTGAAATTTACTGACTTTTTTGTTGTTGTTGAAAACATCATTTACATTACAAATATATAATTACAGACAAATTTTACTAGAGTACTTTTTATGAGAAAATTCTATTTCAGTCTTTCTACTTAAAAATGTCTTTTTTAAATTCAGAATATAACTTGTTTCTTAGTAATTGTTTGTTAAATTTATTAGCAATTGAAACTCAACTGAGTGAAAGTTTTTTGTGAAATGGACTGACATTTAAATTTATATATTCATTTATGCAAACAACAGTTCCTGATTTTATTGTATTTTTATTATTTTTGTGAAATGAGTTGACACGTTTTTTAATGCAAATGTTAAAATTTTATCAGTACCTGAATATTGCAGTCATTTAGAGTCATGAGTCACATGATTAAATTCAGGTCATTGGCTCAGAACAACATGGCAGCAGAACAAGTCCTGTCCTGCTCCAGCCAAGCAAGTGCCATTGAAATTAAGAATGCTAACGTATATCTTTCTCCAAGCAGTATTGACCCCTTGGGTATAAAGCACAAGCATTCAGAAATAATATGATGAAAATACTAAAGAGGGGGTTTTCTGAGAGACTCAGCAGCTGTTGACGCAATGTGTTTTTGATGGATTCACCGGACTGAGGTTGGGTCGGTGGTATTGAGGTGTGTCTTAGCGTGGGGAGTGCACTTGAACAGACAATGCAGGCCTGTATGTGTATTTGTATGTTTGTGTGTGTGTGTTGAGCGTAAATGCACTCAAAGGAGCATGTGTGGGTTTGGTGAACACTAGCCAGACAAACTTCTCTTCATTCAACCCACGCTAAAAAAACAAGGACATTCCAGCCACTCCTTGCTCTTGGCAGATATGCCTTTGTCTATTTTGGAGCCCCTCTCTTGTTCAAAACATATTTCCGAAACCATAAACTCATTTTTTAGCCCTTAAAACCTCTGGCATGAAGACACAGCTACCCAGGCCGGGAGCACTTTCCTTTTTCTGATAAGTTGCACCGTGAGAATTGCTCCTTAAATAAAGTAGCCCTAATGTGTCCTCAGGGTTTTTGGGTAACGACTCAAACTACTGATCAGAATCGGGAATTGGGACCTGCGAGAATCAATGATTTCTGTTGATTTAGAGACTCGTGATGGAGTATCGGATATAGCCGAGCAGAGAGGTACATGTCGGTAATTGAGTTCAGGTCATTAGGAGTGTCCTCTCAGCCGGCTGGGGTGGCCGTTTAACAATGACAATACGAATCCACTGACTCACGTACTGTAATTTTGTTAAATAAAACCTCTCTCCTCAGGGTCTCGGACTCGGACTTCACGAGAAAGCCACTGACCTCTATCGCCCTGAACGTGGGCTGCAACAATAAGTCTTTGAGTGCGAGCGCGGCCGGCTGCGTGTAAAGGGTCCCTCAAGGCAGCCTTCTCAATATGTCAACACAGAGCACACCAGGATCTTCAAACAAACATGTACCAAACATAATAACAACATTAATGAGCCCCCCTCCCTCGCAGCACCTAATCCAGCTCCCCATTTCCCAAGCCTCTCTGCTGAGCCGCCAAACTTAATGTGTTTTAAAAGAAATACAATTAAGTGCATGAGCTCTAGCTGCCTTTTCTCCTCTCTTAATCTTTCTCACAGTGTGTTTTAATCGGGAACCTTCGTTCCTGGTTCTGTCAGAATCGCCTAGCTGAAGAGGTCTTTCTCATTACAATGGTCGTCTCGTCATGTATTTTCTAAACACGCTCCTCAGGGAAAAAATATTTGCGCTCCTCCAAAATCCTCACGAGGAGGAGACCTTTAACCGCACCCGGACTGTGGGTCTCGGGCTGCAGGGACTTGAAAGGATGTAACAGGAACGCTACTGATTAGTAAATTGCTTTGCAGTCTCATGTGGCCTTCTCTTGGAAGTTTTGAAATAACTTCTGAGTTGAATGTCAGATGTTCAAGGAATATCTATAGCTTATATTCTTTGGAATAAATAAGGATGCAGGCATTACTTTAGGACTATTTCCCATGTAAGGCATGGGCCTGAATGTTGAGGGACTATGGAAACTCATAATATTACATTTTTTTAAATACTTGAAATTCACAGATAGTTGTAAACATTGTTGTGCTGTCAAAACATTGCTTCCCATTCTTCGTACATAGATTACTGGGTCTGGATTTAATTGTTAATTTAGGAGTTCTCATAGTAGCCTGCTCAGGTGCAGATTTAGCATGCTGTAAACTGAATTAGAATGATGCTTTTAGGTAGAAATTAGGCTTACTGGATGTCTGTCCTAGTTGCTGCATCAAGGTGAATTAATACTGTTATATTGTAAAAATATAATGGTCTTAGGATCTTTGTAATCACTAGCTTTAGATGTATCAGGCCCTCTATTCATGATGATAAATCTTTCATTATTTTCATTGTTTTCTGGCAATATAAAAATGCAAGATTTTATACCATCATGCAACTAAACTATACAACAATTTTTTTTGTTAAGCCTAGGTACAGTAGCAGCTCTGATATTGAAAGAATAAATGGTAAAACCAAAAGCAAATACACACTGTAATGCAATTTGAAATAATGTTAGACATTTAATGTATCAGTTTAATTGCCTTGTGAGCTCATTGTGTATATTTTGACCACTTTAGTTTTGCTTTTTATTGCTCTTTAAATTCAGTTAAGAATTATAGAGTATGGTGACTTTGTATATATGTGTATTATGTATTTATTATTTTTATTTATTTTTATATAAATTATATCCATTAAAATAATACAATCCCCAGAAGTGAAAAACACAAATAGAAAACATTTAGTTTAAACAGAGCTTAAGCTCAAAATCTTTATTTAGATGGAGAAAATATACCTGTCAGTTATTGACTGATCATAAATAATTGTGGATTTATGATGAAAGAGTGAAGTGAAGTGTTGATGCAAAGTCAGTTCTTTCATCAAATGAAAAGATTTTTCATTTTGTTTTGAAAAAATCTTTTACTGTGCAGCTGTATTTAGAAGCTGAAGGGATCAAGTTATAAGTGGATCAAATTAGCCTATATAAATAGAGTACAATCTCAGTATGCATGAACAGTGTATCCCAATGTCTTAGATACAAAAATAAATCCAGTTTGACAGGTGTACTGATTTACAGTTTGTGGTTCAAGGCAATTTTATCAGTTTGATATGACCATGAAACTTTTTAAAATTCATCATACCTCCAAGCAGTTGAAAATGTTGATTCTCATTCTGAGTAGGTAAGGGAAAAGAATACATAGACGCAGACGTTTTGTTTAAATCTGTTCCTCAAATGCATATACATATATAATGGTAAGCGATTGTGTTGTAATGATGGCGATGCTGAGTACGGAATGATTTGCGGTAATGACACTGATGTCTGCGTTTCTGCAGCTCCTCCAGCATGATTAAAAGCACATCCCATTCTCAGCCCGTAAGTTTCAAATGTATATCTTGGCAGCGTTGCGTGTTCGTGCAGAAGAAATTAGCAATGTAGTGGCAATTGTTCATCTTAATTGTAAAAACAGCACATAAAGATTTTAAGGAATAGTTCAGCCAGATGTGATAGCACCGGCGAGCCAATTTGCATTTAATTTGGCGCTGTCTCGAAATTCCTGATGCCTTTGCAATATTGAAATGCAGCGAGGAAAAAGCTGTGACTTCTCGGGCAGGCGGCTCCGTTTGCCGGCGATAGTGAGACACGAGGCCGGCTCCTCCTGAAGCAATTAACTGTGAGGCTTGTAACATGCCAGAATCACTCTCACTAAGTGATTTCATCTCTGTCAGAAAGCCCAGATTAATCTGAGTGATACTTTTCATTTAGTTAGCATCAAAACAGCATTTTCTTTAGCATTCCATATGGGGGCCTGATGCAAGGTATGTCATTAAACTACTGGAACCAGATGTTTCCTACAGCCACACCATTATCTATGCAAATTTATTCATTAAACAATTTAATTGTGCCGATGATTGACAGCCGGCGGAGTTATTACAGGGGAATGTTATGGAGCCGGGCTAATAATGCTTTAGTCTTATTAACTCCGAGTATAAGCAGTGCATGTGGCGGATCTTGTGTAGATTAACCCCTCCTAATGTTGTAACGCTGAGGGCTAGACGAAGATGCCCACCCTTATGACAGGTAGGGAGGGTATTGCTTTATTTGGATATGAGGAGCGATTACAAAGCACAAATTAGGGAGTTTACGAGGAGGATGCTAATGATTACTGCACGCCGGCGAGACTTGACCTCAAACTAGTAAAACAGTACAGTGTAAGAGTGAATTGAAGTCCCTCAGTGAGATGGGAGATATGAAACTATAGCTTAAAGAGTGATATACAAAGCAAACAGATCTGTTTCAATTAAAAGTTTTGCCATAAACCAATTTGGGCCGTGAAGCTTTGCTATCCCTCTTCACAGCCGTTAGGAGAACGAAATTACAAATTGTTAGTACATATTACACGATACCTAGGGCCACAATAATCTACTTTTTGACACCGGCATAATGACTTCTACCTGGGTGGGCATCATTAACCTTCTTTTGGTTGATTTTGGAAGTTTGCAGGATTATTTAAAAGTCAGCGGCCGTCCGGGGGAGGGACGTTTCACCCGTGGTCCTTCCGTCTGTTCTTATTAACGCAGCCTTGACAAGCGCTCCCCAGACGGCAAACCCCGCTGGCTTTAAGGCCCGGTAACCTCCTCCTTCAGGATGTTGTTTTAGCTCCGTAAGTGTCCCAGTGCAGCACGGCTCTGCCACCCTCTGTGTGAGAAATGTGTGCAGGCAGGAAATGGAGAGTGTGTCATACAGGAAGTAAAGGCTTTCCGGGCTCTCTTTCATAACAGCAGTCAGGCCATCAACATGATTCATCCGCACCTCCCCTGGACAACACTATATCATTCATACAGATCAGCAAAGTAAACAGGGGCTCCTTCGTGCTCGCTCCCAAAGTTTTGCCGGTTGAATGCAAATTACAACAGGGCCCTGTACAGAGGGCACATTTCTTTCTTTCTTTTTTTCATAGCTAATTCCTACCAGCAGCACATTAGTATGTTATTCTAGCATACTATATCACTTAGTCCCTTGTGTAATATCCCTCTTTTGACACACTTAATACCACCTTGCTTATTTACTGGCTTTTTATCTGTAACGATGCAACAATTTCACATGCTATTCATACTGTATTTACAAGCTTAGTAACTAAATTCTATCTATATGAACAAGCCATGTAACCAAATTATTTCTTTAAAAGTGTAGGTCAGGTGTTGCGTGATCATGATGTTGGTGGAATATACAGTATCTTATAGATCAACACCAAATGTAATTAATATTAACTAATTTGTCAGCCCAGATGAAATCTGCTTTTTTTTTTGCATTCTTGTTGATTTTCTTGAGTAATTGATTTAAAATAAGGTAAAATGTGTTAAATGAAGCTTAATGTAATACTCATTTTTTTGGTATCTGAAAGCATGATCAGCTTAGAATTTTGTGCAATTGATCCTTTGCTAAGCTCCTCCCTCCTTGGTTACTGTTGCCAAGTAAATATGAATAGGAGATTTCAGCAAATAGTGTAGATTTTATTGTATTTTATTTTATTATTTAAGTAAAATGTGCTCAAAGTGTTAAATTATTTGGCTTTTTCTTGGGCTGAAATAAGTATTGACATCGCAAAGCATTTGAAGTTAACCAACATCTTCACTTTGTACTTGGTTCGACTTAACATTTGAAAAAATGGTACATTGTGCAAAAAAGTGATTTAAACTTCAAACCAGAGTAACATTTCTACAACACACTCCCTATGAACTGTGGGGTTACTATTAAAGTAATCAGTATGTGTATGAAAGGCTGTACAGTATCTAGTAACATTAATTGTTCCTGGAGCAGATGCAGGTATTCGTTTGGAAAACAAAGGCTGAAACATAGTTTAAAATGGTGAATGGCAACAGTTGCCAATATACAACTAGTCAGTAACAGACAAGGTTTAACAGAGTGTCAATTCTGTGAGTCCAGATTCTGCGTGAATCTGCTAATTGGTCATTTAGTTGATTTGCCTTCATCTAAAGTGACTTCCAGTGCTGTGAATACAGTGCCATTTCCCCTGGAGTGACCTGAAGTTAAGTGTCTTACTCAATGCCACTGATGCATGCTTGGATTGAAAATCAGTGTCTGTTCTGCATAGAGTATTTTATACCATTTATCACAATTATCATACATAATTCTCTCTGTTTTTTGGTAGTGCATTCTGTTGTTGGTCATCCTAGAGGAAATCTAAGGCATTAGTGGTATTTTACAATATACTGAATTGACTATCAGCCCATGCAGGAATTGGCAAATCAGGTTGTGCATCTCTAAAAAGGCAGATATCTCTGAAAGCAATCCCTTGTCCCATACAGTCTCTTGAAATACGGTATTCCCCGACACTATGGACCAGCAATAAAAGCTTAATTTCATATCCAGATGCTAGCCATCCTCTAATACTTTATGCTGCTGTCATGCCCAGAGATAATATTGCATGTCACTTCCTGTGATGGGAACCTCTCTGAGGCCATTCGCCAGTGCTATGCAATAAAACACAGAATGATCGTTCCATCAGAATGGATTTGAATCTTGGTTTGGATGATTTTCCCTATGCTTGTCTTTGAAATAAAGCTGTAAACAACACAAAATGATAATCTTCTTATTTGCACCAATGATACATGTCAGTCGTTTCAGATTAATCAAACACGCTCCAACCTCCTGAGTTCAGATTGCTTTGTGCACAGGTGACATGGTGGAGTGTTTCAAGACAAGGGGGTGCTAGGAGGCCTATGGGCAGCTTTGTATTTGCTTTGTTACACATGCTCCTCTCCCTCAGGCTGGAGACTGGTTTGTTCCAGTTCAGTACACCCCACTTCCTTCGGGGTGTTTTGGAGCTAATCCACCTCTCTCTCTCTCTCTCTCTCTCTCTCATGCAGATTTCATGTCCCATGTTCGTATGCAGTCGAATTAATGAAAAGACTCTATTCATAATCAGCAGACTTGGTGCATATGCAGCTTCAAAACTCTCAAGCATGTAAGATTTCATCAGCTTCTTGCAGTTACATGTTTTCTGTGCAACACTCATGTCGGTTGCACTGCCCAAGGCCTCATTCTCTCACTGCTGTAACCAGTAAAAAACTTCCCCCGTGGGACGTTGTGCAAAAGAGAAGGGGCCCGACTGTTGCGTTCTGTGCTCAGGGGCCCAGGTAACAGCATTTGCTTGCTTTTCTCTGAGAGGTTGTGCTTTTTTTTCAGCAACGTCCCAGAAAAACCTGTGGCAGAATTGAGGTGTTGGAAAATGCCTCGGCCTTTGTCAATATTAACATTCATATCTGGGCCCAGAGGCCAGAAAAACAAAGAGCTGTATGTTGAATATTCAGAATATCACTTGTCAAAGACAATAGAAGCGAATAGCCTTACTTATGCATAAGGGGTATGTCAGAGCGAGTCAGGGTCTGTGGTGTGTTTTGTTTGAGCTTTTCACTGCTGCTTCACAATCTGTATTCTCCAGAGTGAGTGGAAAAGTGTGTGTGTGTGTGTGAGAGAGAGAGAGTAAATCCAAACAGAACTTCACTGATGTCTTAATTAAATGCCCAGCCAGCAAGGTGACTGACACTCTCTCGTCTTAATTGTCTAGAGAGGATGTCACATGCTAGAGGACCAAAGCTGACCAGACCTTTTTTTTTGAGGTTTTAATTTTGTTTATTTCTATTTTATATTCAATTTAGTCATATGATTTGGTTTTTTAGTTCTTTTTTGTTTTCTAGTTTAAGTTTTGTTTAAATATTGTATGTATACATGTTATTTTACATTTTTATTTGGCAGCACTAAAATACTTAACTAAAATAAAACCTAAATCAAGTGAAACTAGAAAACTAAAAAACAACCAAAAAACTCAAATCCTGCTGAAAACTAGATAGAAAATAAAATGTACATAAAAGCTTTTTTTTTTTAAATTAAAAATAAAAAAAACTAAGAAGGTCTTGATTTTGCAAGGTCAGAATTAGTTTGCATAATGTTACATTTGAGCACAGTTTAGTGTTTATTGCTGTCTTAGTGGCATTTTCATGTTAAATATTGTATTATATACCATGTATGAAAAGCAAAAACTAAAATTAATTTATGGCCATTTTTATTTTATGTTTAATTGGTGTTAGTGATGAAAAAACTAAGTTTTTCCCAGATTATTTTTATTTTTTAGTTAACAAAAATGTTTTCATTTAGTCTTTGTTTTAGCTTTCATTAATGAAAACAGCACTGTCCCTTGATTCCCCTCTATCTCTCTGGCTAAAGAATAAGGACAAGGGTCGTATTTGATTTGGAGAGAAGTAAGTTCAAAAATGCAGCTGGCTAAGTGTCAAAGCTAGGTTATGTTACCCATAGGCCAAGCACCCTTATGAAAACGCGGTGTCCTTGTCCATCGATGAGAAATCCTGCCGACTGCAGAAGTACATCTGTTTCTTCAGTACGTATTCCCATGGACCAATCAGCGCATTAATGCACTTGCTGTGCTATATACTGCCTGCGTAGTGTTTTCAGGGACTGTGTGGAAAGTTTGACAGCCACCCGAGCCTCTCTAAGATACTCAAGGCCATAGTAGTAATCCCGCAGTCCTCTCTGCGGATTCCCGGAATACTAAATCAAAATTATGGAATAATAACTCCAGGGGGCCTTTGACTTTATGCTGCACTGCGTACTGCTTTACCACAAATGATTTCATGCTAGACTCAGGTAATAATTCTATTAAGGAAATTTGGATGGTTTTCCATTGGATTATGTTTTTAAAAGACACTTGTTTGAAAAAGTGTGTATACATACAGTAGGCCTATAGCTGTGCAGGGCAGGGTATTGTTGTGCTTAAAGAGATTGTTCTCACAAAAATTTAAATTCTGTCATTAATTATTCACCCTCATGTCATTCCAAACCTGTAAGAGCTTCGTCATCTTAAGAATATTTTTGATGAAATCCGAGAGCTTTCTGACCCTGCATAGACAGCAACAGAACTGCTACGTTCAAGGCCCAGAAACGTAGTAAGGACATCATTATAATAGTCCATGTGACATCAGTGGTTCAACCTTAATTTTATGAAGCTGCGAGAATACTTTTTTTGCGCAAAGAAAACAAAAATAATGACTTTATTCAACAATTTATTCTCTTCTGTGTCAGTCTTTGCTACCTTTACTACCTTTCTGGGCCTTGAACGTGATAGTTGAGTTGCTGTCCATTCAGGGTGAGAAAGCTCACGGATTTCATCAAAAATATCTTAATGTGTGTTGCGAAGATGAACGAAGGTCTTATGGGTTTGGAACAACTTGAGGGTGAGTAATTAATGACAGAATTTAGATTTTTGGGTGAACTATCCCTTTAAAGGGGTCATATGATGCGATTTCAAATTTTCCTTTCTCTTTGGAGTGTTACAAGCTGTTTGTGCATAGATAAGATCCCTGAAGTTGCAAAGACTAAAGTCTCAAAACCAAAGAGATATTCTTTATAAAAGTTAAGACTCTGCCATGCCCCCCTAAAACGGCTCATTTAAACACGCCCCCACATGTCTACGTCACGGTGTGGGGAGATTTGCAAAACACCCCCCAAACGTATACGCAATGAAAGAAGGCGTAATTTTTATTCTGTGCTGTAGTATTGTTGCTGCCGCCGGCGCCATGTCCTGGAGACAGTGTGTTTCGTTGTGAAAGTGAAAGTACTTTGTTAGGGGTTTCCAAAAGAGGACACAACTAGAAATCAGTGGTTAAGTTGTATTTACAACACTGTTCCAGAACAGTTCAACCCAAATATTCGAGTATGTGCAGTACATTTTACAGAGGACTATTTCCTGAACCTGGAAAAGTAGCCTACAATGCTGGCTTGCACAAAGGCTTTTTCTATAAAGTGGGGCAATTCCAACTTTGCAAGGACAGTCTGACGCTTCTGACTCACAGCCTGTAAGTACATTTCTGCTACTGACTATTCAAACGCAAGTTTTGAGCAGTGTAGAGTAATGTTAGTGCTTGTTGTTTGTCGTTTCTACGATCACAAATGCAGACATGGTAATGTTTACGTGGCGCAATGCAACGCGAAGCATAAAAAGACAATATAAGTCATTGCGCCCGGACACAGCATCACAATACGGTGAGGGGCGTAACATTTCCGTCACACGCTTGAGGTATTCGGCCAATCACAACACACTGGATAGCTGGCCAATTAGAGCACGCCTCAGAACGATGAGCTTTGTAAAAATTGACGCGTTTCAGAAAAGCGGGGGCATAGAGGATCAACAATAATGTACAGTATGTGGAAAATAATGTGTTTTTTGAACCGCATAAACACATTGAATTACACCAAATACACAAAATAACGTTCTTTTGAGCAATGTCATATGACCCCTTTAAGGGTGGGTAAAAGGGAGTTTACTGGAGGGAAGTCATTAGCAGGACTGCATAAAATCTGCTTAGAGATTAAAACAACCATCAGTTTATAAAGTTTTACAAATGGCTAATCCCTGCTTGAATATCCATCTTAAAATGAATGGGACCTTTGGAACATGGTAGCTCGGCTCTATCTGATCTTTAGCTAGTCCAAGCTGGTCATTAGCAGGGATTTTCCATTTTTTGTGTGTTTTTTTAATTTAATTTTTATTTATATTTTGTTTTCAATTTGTCTTCTTAATTTTGTTTGACTTTTAGTTTTAGTGCTCTGCCAAAGTTAATTTACTAACTGGTATAATGTAAAAATGTTGTGGGATGTGTTTGGGATTGTGGGTATAATTTGTGGCCCATATGTATTTTTATTTCAGTTAGTCTTGGAGTCCTCAAAATGTAAGTTGGTTTAGTTTCAGTGTTCCCCAGTTGTTTTCATTTTGGTTTTTAATTTGGTGATAGCAACATTTTCTCCAATCCAGTTTAAGGTGGTCAAGATGGTGTTTGCAACATACTAGCTGGTCAACCAGCCAATAATCAGCTTAGACTAGCTAACAATCATCTGTAAACCGGCTACCAAATTTCAAAACCCACCTTTTCAGTTTAAGCTGGATTTTCTAGCATGGTCTGCTTTCAGCTCTCAATCAGAGCATAGTACTCTCAGCTCCAATTTTCTCATTCTTTCTAAATATATTCCATACATTTTCTCTTACAATCAACACAGAAAACACCATGTGAAAAAGTCCAGATTCCACTTTGACCTAGTCATGCACCATTGAGGAAGGCACTTAACCTCAGGTTGCTCCAGTGGGACTGACCCTGTAATAAGTGTACTATATGTCGCTTTGAATAAAAATGTCTGCTGAATGACTACTTACTGTACTAGCATGGCTTCCAAAATTTTTTTTTTTTTTTAACAAATATGAGAAATGTTACATGGAAATTAAGGGTCACCTCAGTACATTTATTGCCAGGATTCCGATTTGGTCAAGTCAAAGAGAAGCCATAGGGATTGGCAACTTGGGCTATTTTAGTTTCTCTAATCATTGATGACTATGGAAACTCTAGCACTGAGAGCCCTATTGTGTCATTGATCCAGGAAGGATGTTGGAAGCGTGGGATAATGGAAGACTGCAGAACCATAGAGGAGCAGTGCTTAGCACAGGCGACTCCCCATAAACTGTTAGGGGCCACCGAGGAGGAGTTAGCCCTGTGCCACCCGGCAAACTGGCCTGATGGACTGGAGACACACTATTAACTCCAGCCAACACCAGCCAGAACTGATGCATACTAATGGCTCTGGGTCCCTTCCAGCCGGGCATGGACAGAAAGGGAGAGAGAAAGATTTAGCACTTTTACGACATTTCACTCTATCTCACTAAGTTTCACAGATTTTTTCCAGCGTTACCTCGAAATTCGAGGTGGACGAACTCCAAGTTTACCCTCATTATCGCTAATGTCTTTTTGCTTTCTCAGTCCCAGACCGGATTCAGAATCAACTTGGGCTTTGAAACGAAGGAAAAATAAACACGGGGTGGGATGCGAGCGTGAACGAAAACTAAGGTTTCTCTTTTTATTCAGGAAAGGCGAATGAAATCCCTCTTAATTAGAGGAAACATACGAGTCGTATTGGATCAAAGTGGGAAACTTGGGGGAAGCAGTCGCACACATCCGCCAGTCAAGATTTTCCCAGAACGGAACAAGAGGGGGAGTAGGAATGCAATCAGCATGTGAAAAACCAGTAAGCTGCAGGAAGAATGAGAAAAGGCCTCTGCTAGCGATTAGTGTGGGCTTGCAATGAACTAAAGCTGGCCAGGTGACTGAATCAAACCAGAGTCAGAGCTTCAGGGTGTGCTGAGGGTTGGGCTTCCCCTTGGCGACCGGCTGCCACAACAACCACACGAGGAGGCGGAGAGAACTGGTCCCATGGCTATGACCTGCTGAGATGCTCAAACTGCGCTTTGTATTAAATGTGAGATAAGAAATTACATCAGCGCATAGCAATAACTTTTTATGCATTTTTTTTTATTTTAGAATTATTTAAATATAGTTGAATATTTAAAACAATTTAATTTGAAAGAATAAATTTCATTTTAAAATAATGTATTCATTCATGTTTTAGTCAAAAAAATATTGAAAAATATATTATATCAAAATAAATAAGTGTGTATCTCAATAAATTTATTACTATTAATAATATATATTTTATTATATGTAATTATGTAATTATATATTATATATTAAAATATAATTTTATATTGACATTATATATAGCACCTCACAGTTTAGGCACATGCATTTTTATATATAATATGTATAATATATTTACTATTAAATAAATAGCTAAAATATATTTAGAAATAAACTTTTCTCTATTTATTTTAGTTTTTACTTTTTTTTTTTGTATCATTTACTGATCAGGACCAGTGACAAGTTTACTAGGCACAGACGTTTTAAAATATGTGCGATAATTATTTATTGTCATGTATGAGAAAAATAAATAGTTAATTAATAATATTTTTAATTGTTATATAGCTCAATTTCTGTGTTCCTTTTTAAAATTAAATTGAAATGACTGCATAAAAAAGAAAATAATTATTGCTTGATGTATGTCCAAAAATAAACGCATTCTTGCACACAGGCAGGAATGGGCTCTGTCTCTGCAACAACGCCTCCTCGTCCCAGCACCTGTTCAGTCTCGCCCGTACAAATCTGTTCAACACACTGCAGCATCACAAGAATCGAGACAACAAACTGATTTTCTCTTATCAGCTGCTGGGCCTTTACAACGGGTTTCTGGACGACTGCGTGCCTGACTGTAAATCCACAGCTGGCGTTCCCCAGGCGTCTTTTACACCAGGCACACGGCACCCACAGCCCTGCCTTGTTTAGTAGGAAACAAATGGCAAATGAAAAGACATTAAGTTCCACATGTTACGCACAGGTGTCAGTGTAATAACGTGTGTCAGAGAGAAAAGGAGAGATCAGCAGAGCATTTTGTTTACTCTTCTTTAATCTCTGTCACAGAGGACT
>JAFVLL020013611.1:0-53365 GCA_021397915.2 Tor tambroides | reverse complement strand
TGAACATTAAACAGGTCTTTTCCTTTAGTCAAAACACATAAAATAACACACGTCTGATCCAGCCCTATGCAAAGCATTCTGAAAACTAAAAATGTGTTAATGATACAAAAATGATTTTGGTAGTACCAACCAAATTAAGCCAACTTCAGTTGTGCATATTTAAGTAGACTGGACACAATTAAATTACAAACAAACTAAATTTTCAGCAATTATGCTACTTCATTTACCTAATTTTAACAAATCAGAAAATAAACAATGTAATTACTGCTTTCTGACAATTTCCAGAGGTATCAAGAGTTGTAAATAGTCACAGGAAACTAAGTGTTTTGGCATACAACAACCCTGACTAAACATTATAATTGGACCTCAGGGAGGGAAATATATGCAAAATGTATGATGCCTTTGAAGGGGAGCTTTGTGAAAAAGAACCCAATTGCATCTGAACTTAATTGAGTATCAAGTGAAATACTTCAACAACAGCTCAAATAGTTTTAACCTCACTACCAGAATGGGCATTAATGAGAAAAACACATCAATGCTGGAGGTGATAGCAAGACTGTCATGTGAAGTGTTTTTGTCTATTTTTAAAGGCTTTTTTTCCACTCCACAACACTACACCACAAGAGTTATAACAAAGATGGTCAACTCAAACTCGTGTTCTGGCGTTGATCCTGTGTAGACGTGTTTATAATTGGAAGCAAAGGCCAGTGTTGCAGCTGCACACACAGGAAATGTATTTAGGGAAATCTAGGGATGAAAAAATGCTGTCATAGTATCAAAGGTGCAGATACTGGCAGCGGTTTCAGTTAGTCAACAGACTGTTTGATGACAAACATAATCAAGGGCTGGTATCTGACAGGTCATGCGATTTGCCGAATGGTGACAGTAATGAGTAGGGGAAGAAGAGCTATTTCCAGCGAAGCAGGAAAACAATGCTATTAAAATAATGAGAGCTGATTTTCTTTTTATGCCATGCCTCCGGGACAAGACGCGGCGAATAGAGAGACAGTGCTGTTTTCCTTTTTTAAAAAATTGTATTCATGTTTTATATGCTCTTAACTTTTATTCTTTTTTTTTTTTTCTGATTTCCCCCCTGTAGTCTACGACAACGCCTACGCAGAATTCCAGAGACTCAAGTAAGATAACCAGTGCATCAGACCACCACATGACTTTCCACGTCTTAAATGTTTAGAGATGCAATGCATGTGAGCTGTACATCAGTGTTTGGGTAAAATATTAAGGTCTGCTAATGAACTCAACATTGCTATTCTTCTCTTGCCTTTCAGAGCGGAAGCATATGCTGAAAAGAGTGAGTATACTCAATCACTCCCGACACTCTCGGGGGTCCTGCTTTGATATGTAATTATATTCCTAAAATTAACTTTGTGATGTTTTCGTTGTCAGATCGTGGCAAAGTGGTTGGTGGTCTTCCTGATGTTGTGACTATCATGGAAAAGAAGGTTTGTTTAAGCTTGTTATGTGCAAGCCATAGCGTAGTGAAAAATAGATCACAATGCATAAAGAAATTGAATTCTGATCTGACTTCCCTTTGAAGAAAATCATGTCGAAAAGACCACTATATATATATATATATATATATATATATATATATATAAAACACTATTTGTAACAAGTAATTACAAAAACTAAACTACAGTGTAACGCAAAGAATAGAAAGAGTAGAGAATAGAAATTAGGTTGTGACTAAAAAAATATTGCCAAATCTTATATTTGAGCTTCTTCAAAGTCATCACCCTTTGTCTAGATTCCAGCTCTTATTCTGGATGTTCCCTAACTAATTTCATGAAGGTGCATTCTGGAATTCTTTTTAAACAAATTTCGCAGGTGTTCACATGTATGCTGGACATTTGTTGGCTGCTTCTCCCTCAGTATCTGCTCCAACTCATCCAATAAAAACGGGTTTGTGAAGTTGGCACAATTTGTATTTGTCTATAAACCTAATTTCAGGAATTTAGGCAAAAGCCTTTAGATCAAAAGGTTTTTAAGATCATAAGAAACTAATTCAGCTAAGTGTGTCCAAACTTTTACTCTACCAAACTGTGTGTCCAAACTTGCTACGTGTTGGCATGAGGTTAGCGTGGTACAATAACTTCCTGAACTTGTCTATCTGAAGTTGCATCCAATCTTTCAACTGCAGTGTTTTGACCACTCCAGTAAAGCTGGTAAACTCAGTAAACCCAGGAATTTTTGCATGATATGCACAGGAATAGCTTGAAATTGACTTTTTACATAAAGTAAACTGAAATAACTGCTAATTAACAATCAACTAATTATATCAGTAACCAACTCACACGTTCATCCATCTAGACAAGTAGTGCAACAAAAGCACCTTTGCAGCTGAAAAGCACTAGTTTTCACTGAATAATTCAAGGACCCAAAGACCCATAGACTTCCAGTAACTTACAAAGTGCTACTGTAAAACAAAAGTTAGTCTACCTAGAAAAGTAGTCACATATCAGAAGGATGTTTTAGATATCTTTACATAAATTACAGTAAATAATTGGCACTTACAAGAATTATTCAGTAAAAATAATTCAGATTAAAATTACGGAGTGTCTATTTACACTTGGTGCAAATTGCATGCTTTGTTGGCAGAGGCTATTTACACTAACTCCGCCCACCAACATGTGATTGAAATAGTCAACATTATTAAAAAATGGCTCTAAATCATCAGCTTCAGCGGTGCAGATGGTAGAGCGCGTGCCATGGTCTTTTTGACGCGATCGACCCGGGTTCGAACCCACCGTTTGCCAAACTTTTTTTCTCCCTTTTCAAATCTCATATCACATCGTAAAGGCATTTATTTTCAATAAAAGTTAAGGAAATAACCAAAAACTTGAAAATGAAGTATCAGGTGGGGTTAGGGTTGGTGTAGGGAGGGCTTTATTGTATTTATTATTGTGGCATCCATTTAATAATTTGAATTAAAATTGAAATTTACACTCAATACGTTATTATTGCATACTGTTTTATAATGTAATACAATAATGAAGTGCAGATATTTGGCACTATTTGCAACAAGTAGTATAAATAGCAGAAAATCCTGCTATTTTAACATAGTGTAAATAGAATCTATTGCTATTTGCACTTGGTGCCTTAAAATTATGGGTGACTCTTTAGCTTAGGGACCAATTCTCACTATTAACTAGTTACTTATTAGCATGCCTATTGCTCATCGTATTGGCTGTTTATTAGTACTGATAAGCACATTTTATTGCCTTATTCTGCATGACCAAATTTTAGATCGCTTAATCCTAGCCCATACCTAAACTTAACTACTTTACTAACTATTAATGAGCAGCAAATTAGGAGTTTGAGGCAAAAAGTCATAGTTGATAGTTAGATAATAGTTCAAATTGTTCCCCAAACTAAAGTTTGACCAAATTATGCAATTCACGTTTCTGCTTAGAAACCCCCAGAACATCGGCCCCCATAGACATCCACTGAAAGTGGTTTACTGTGCCCATGGCTTTTGTTTGCTATTAGAAACTGAGCAATGAGACAACATTATTTTTCTGTGGTAATCAGCATTATGCTTCAAACATTGTCAATGGAGCTAAACTTGTATTGCACCCAGAACATTCCTTTCAGTCGCCCATGGAGAGCTGTAGCCAATGCATTAGTGATCTGTATTGCCGCAGGCAGTCGTGCCGGTGAGTGCCGTTCCGCGGCTCTTCACTTCAGCCCTGGGAGTGTGCGGTGGAGGGCGTCATACTCCTCCGCTCCCTGAGATCCATGTACATTGTCTTCGGCCTCATAATCCATTGCTTGCAAGCAGCGTGAAGCCATCTTGGGGAATATGGTGTATTCTGCCAGTGAAAGGATATTGGTAGGATTAGGATTCGCCTGAATAGTTGATGCTGGAAACGCCCAGCATCCTTTTCTCTTTCAGATCAAATAAACATAGCAGGTCAGTGGCTCTCGGATCCATTAAAGCAAACATGAGGTGAACTCATGTGGGAGAGGAGACCTTTCACAAGATGACCTACAGAGGTCACGTACACAGTGGGTTTCCATTGAGAGCTCCCCGCCGCAGGGCTTCGTACTGTATATCGGAGTTTTCATTGAGCTGCTCTTCTCCCTAAAAAGCCCAAATGGGTCACTTTGTTGAAATTCATTACTGTGAAATATGTCATGTACAACTGTGTTAGAATAGAAGCAACATAAATCTAAAAACAGCATTAGATTTATGTTTTCATGTAGAGGCTAGAAAACATTCTTCAGAAATCTGTTTCTCACTGTAAAATTCTTAAAGTAAAGAAATGCAGCAAGAAGTTATAGATGTACAAATTATTTAAAAGGTTCATTCCTGTTCTGCAGTACATTTTCAGATTTCTTTATTTATGTGGTAATTTAAGGAAAAGGCCCTGGACCACAAAACTAGTCGCACGAGTATATTTGTAGCAATAGACAACAATACATTGTATGAGTCAAAGTTATAAATTTTTCTTTTATGCCAAAAATCATTAGGATATTAAGTAAAGATCATGTTCCATGAAAAGATATGGTAAATTTCCTACCATAAATATATCAAAACTTAATTTTTGATTAGTAATATGCATTGCTAAGGACTTCATTTGGACAACTTTAAAAGCGATTTTCTCTATATTTTGATTTTATTTTACACCCTCAGATTCCAGGTTAAGCTATTAGTTGTATCTCGGCCAAATATTGTCCGATCCTAACAAACCATACATAAACAGGAAGCTTATTTATTCAGCTTTCATAAGTATAAATCTCAATTTAAAAAAAAAAAAAACTGATCCTTATGACTGGTTTTGTGGTCCATGGTCACATATATATATATATATATATATATATATAATTTTTTTTTTTACATGTGCATATATGTAAAATATCAAGTATATTTAAGTACAAATATATTTTATAAATTTATTACAACAATAATTGTTAAAGAAAGATACATAGGATTTTTAGTTGCCATTGCACCATCAAAATATCATATTATCATTCAGAATAATGTGTATTTGCTTAATGCTATTTCTCATATTTATGCCTTTAGCATGATAGTGACAATATATTTCCTCTGAGAATGCTTTTAGATTAAATATGCGTTATGCATTTGTTTGTTTTTTATTTTCTTCAGACTCTGAGTCTGACCTGCACAGTCTGCGGTGACCCCAAACCTCTTGTCAGCTGGTCTAAGAGCGATCAAGAAGTAGAACCCAGCGATCAGTACGTCATTGCCATGGACTCGGGCAAGTTCGCCAGCCTCACTATCAAAGGCGTGTCCCTAGAGGACTCCGGCAAATACACCATGACGGTCCAAAACAAGTACGGCGGCGAGTCGGTGGACATCATCGTCAGCGTGTACAAACACGGCGACAGGGTTCCGGACATCAAACCAACACCCTCACCCAAGAGGATCATGCCTCCCACGGTTCCCATCGTAATTCCCACTGCCAAGTCTGCCACCCCTGCCCCTGCGGCGGCCAAGTCTCCGGCTCCTCCGCAAAGCGCCAAAACCTCTACTCCGCCCCGTGGCATGAAATCCCCCACTCCCACCAGGAAGAAGTAACAGCATAGCCCTTGCCTCTCGTTCACCCCAACAGCACAAAAACAACTAGAGTTACATTTCCGATAGGAAATATCAGTGTTTGCAAGGCAGCAAAGGAAGTTTGGGTTTAGGTTTTGGTTTGGTGTAAAGATAATGCAGTTTTGCCGCCATCATGACGCTAGGCACGTCTTGATTTCTTCCAGCTGTAGACAGTCTATCAACATAGTTTATTATATGGCTATAAAGGAGTAATGGTGTTTTTTCTGATTTTAAAAATCTTTGTAATCGTGATATGCACAGGCAATATAAATCATTTGTAGGTTGATTCCCCTAAAAAGTGTAAAACATTAGCTGCATCTGAAATCACATACTGTCTAATAGGTACTACATTTAATTTGAAACTTACTTCACGCCCATTAAAGGGGTCATATGATGCTATTTTAAAGATCTTTGTGTATTTGGTGTAACAGAATATGTTGACATGCTTTAATGTTCAAAAAGCACATTATTTTTCAAATACTGTACATTATTGTAGATCCTCTATGCCCCGCCTCTCTCAAACGTGTCATTTTCTACAAAGCCCCTCCTTCCGACAAGCACAGTCTGCTCTGATTGGCCAGCTGACAGTGCATTGTGATTGGCCGAACACCACAAGCGCGCGTCGGAAATGTAACGCCCCTTACCATAATCATGAGCTTCAGCTTTCAAAGTAAATGTAAAGACAGTTAATAATGTCCTTAGTTGTAGCATCAGTTCAAGCCCGAGAGGGGAACAGATTCGTGTGACAGACACAGTGATGATGCTCGTATGTGTTTGCACACAAGCCGCGATTAAGACAGCTGACTCCACTGTGATGTGACCCTGTCTCTCTCTCACACACACACACACACACACACGACACGTTACTCTACACTGCGCAAAACTCCGCATTTGAACAGTCAATAGCAAATATTTAAATCAATAACAAATCATACAGTCTCTGATTCAAAAGCGCCAGATTGTCATAGCAAAGTCTGAATTAACCCTTTTTTTTTCTTTTTTTCTCCTATGTTCACGAAACTGTAGTCCATAAAACGTGTTGCACAAATTCGAACATTTGGGTTATGCTGTTCTGTTGTAAACAAATCTTAACCAATGATTTCTAATTGCATCTACTTTCGGAAGGCCAAATAAAGTGCTTTTGCTTTTGCATAGGAACACACAGCGTCTCCCTGACATGGCTGCATCAACACTACTGCGGTTACTGAAACCACGCTTTATAATATAAATAATATCCAATATTGATCAAGACAAAAAACATAGAAATATGTAAAATCAACAGACATATTGTTCATCACTCAAACCCAAACCAGAATATTTGAGGAATATCAATATAATGCTGTCTTGCAAACACTGTAATTGAACTATAGTGCATAAATCAGTGAATAAAGAAAGTAGAATTGAAAAGTAGGTAGTATTTTTCACCCCAAATGCATCATCGTATCATAAAATGAGCAAGCATCTAATATGAAAAGAAAGAGAGTAGGAAGTATGTGTGAGGGAGGGTGGGGCAAGTTATATTTAGTGCCACGAGAAAATGTGTGAAACAGTTTGTCATCTGGGTTGCCTAAGCTGAGTGGGCCTCTAATGAATTTGGCTCCCTCTCCCCTGAGGTGCTTGGGGGAAAAGCTTTGATGTTAGTTTATTAAATCTCTGTTTAAAAGCTGCTCTTTCAGTTAGCCACTGGAATCCAGAGGCTTTTTTTTTTTTTTTTTTTTTTTTTGCTTTCTCCGGTGGAAGGATGACCTGGGAGTGCAGGACCTCCACTTAGCCCCCAGCGGCAGCCACGAGACCATCAGTGCTCCTCTCAACTTCGTCTCACGTCCTCGCCTTTTTCTCTTGGTTTTGTGTTAATAAAAGAGTTGGAAATCACTACCCGTGTCGTCCCTGCCTTTACATCGTACACAAACACACACAGACGCTGATAGTAAAATATGAATGTGATTACAGAAGCTACCGGCCAATCTGAAACGCATCAGCACTTTTCTTCGGTTCTTGGGCCAGTTGTACTTCACAAATCATTTCATGTATATGGAACACCTAGCTTGAGGTGCTTTGCTGCCAAGAATGCACCACTACCGTCTAATTCACAAAGCATGACTTGGCAATTTGGGGTGCCTGGCAAATCTCCAATCAGAATCACTTTTACCTCTTTTGAAATAAATGCATTTGGTTTACAGCAGCCACAAAGTGAAACTCTAAAAACCATTCTTTGTTGTGCTAGATAGCACTCTATTAAACCAAGTGGACAAAAATTGCTGCTAGATCTTTTCTCTTCACTTTTCTTCATCAGTTTTGTTCATTGACTTTTAATTAACTGGCTTGCCAGTGATTTTTAGTAGATGTATGAAGTCGGTTCTCCAAGTTCACACAGGTGTACTATAATTCATCACAGTAAATAAGAACATGATCCATCAATGATCCATCAACTACAAAGTGGTACTTTTTGTCTTCATTTTGAACAGTACATCTATTGTTTTAATATCTGAAACCCAACAAACCTCTTTTTTTGTCAAGTGTTTGAATGCAAAGCATGTTTGTGGTATCTTTCTGTCAAGTAAATGCCACTTCTTTTGATATTATGTTGAAAACTGAAAACATTTATGTGTAGGAATAAATGTTTTCAATCAGTAACTGCTTTCAAAAATAATTACAAAGAAACAGCAATTAACAGTTTTGAAGTACTCCAACTAATACTGCTATTTAGGCTAATCTCTTGTAACCCTTTTCTTGATTTTATATATAAAAAAAATTAATAATATGTGAATCTGTTAAATGTTCTGTATGTTAAGAACCTGATACATTTTTTAAAGTATGCTATGCAAACTCTCATTGGGTCCGCTGTATCTATGTTCCCAATGTTGCTTTTCATAATTTGGCTCCTCCTATAATATTTAAATAATGAGGTCTTTTTTTTTTTTTAATACTAACAAGCAGTGGCAATGTTTCATTTTTTTCTGATTAAATAACTTTAGTAATCAGTTCACTTCAATAGGAATTTGATTGGAATAATTAAAAAGTAGGAAATTGAACTTGTTTTGATTTCGAACGTGACTTTAATTAAAATATGAAAATTTAATCAGTGGAATTATTTGCTTTGAACTCACAAATTTCTATGGCAACACAGGATCTCAACAAATCCCTTCCAAGACATGAGGCGCATCAGTTCATAATTTTATGCAACAGAAAGCATTGACAATATCACATGCAGCCTGGAAATGCCATTGCTGCATGATAGACGATCCGCAGTGAATTCTAATGGAGTCATTGTTGTAGTTCTGTTGCTGACCAGTACTTGCACGGCAGACTGACCACCAAACACGGATCTGTGAGACTGAACACCACATGGTGGCACTGGTGTCCCATTACGAAATCTCAGCAACCTGCTGTCACCCAATGGAAGAAAAAAGACAATACCAGATTACTGGGCTCGGTTTTACACTTTGATTTCCAGTGAGAAAGCAAACCTCAAAAGTATGTAATGTGGACAAAATAAGGTCCCTCCAAAACCGTAATTCAGTGGGTTTGATGAGTCAGTATGGGGAACATGATCGAACACAAAGCATTACGTGATAGGACTAGACAATATCTGAAAAAAAAAATAAAATAAAAAATGCAGTATTTTATTTTAAATCAAAGGAACTATCATTTCAATCAAACAGCTATTGATGTAAATTTAAACTAAAACCCAGCTAAATTGATTGTTTTATTAATTAGTAATTTTATCATTTATATGCACCTATATGGCAATGCATAGTAATAAAAAATGCACAGTATTACTACATATCTTTTCAACATTGTATGCATGTAAAATGACACACTAAAACTTCTGTGAATGTTGTGTGAGGATGCAAACTGAATAAGAAATTTGATAAGACTGATTGAAAGCACTGGTTTGAAGTGATTCAGGGCAGTAAATCAAATGTACCAATCATTTTTAGCACAATATTTGCTTCTGGTCTTATGGGAGTCTAAAGTTTACACTAAGCAAATGCTTGCAAATCCATTGACTGCAATGGGGAGGATGTGTCACATGTTATTTACCGATAAGTTGAGAAACTGAGCAGTTGAGCAGTTCAGTTGTACTTTCGGAAATTCAATTTATTGTATTTCCGCTTTATTTCAAATTGATCTTTCCTTTTCTTTAGTGTGTAGGTGCTCTGAATCAAAGCTACTAAAACATATATTTAATGTATAATATAATACAAATTTCATCTTGTCTTTAATAATAATAATAATAATAATAATAATAGCACTGAGTAAAGGTGATTTGTGATTTTTTTTATTTATGTTTTTTATTGGTCGGTCACTCTTAGTATTCATTCATCCAAGAGCATGTTTAAAAACGATTCTACTTCCTGCTAAATGCATTCTGAATAACCGGCACGTAAATGGAAAAAGTTATAACTCTAGTGTTTCAATGAAGAGCCCCTTGGGAATCCCACAACAAAAATATACATAATACATAATAGAATCTGAGACTACTTTGAAGTAAAGAAAGTTTGCTATTGTTATCACTGCCGAGTGCACACAGCATTTTCACTGGCAGATAATCTGAGTGTGGGTGAGCATGCTTTGAAGATGTGCTAGCTTCCACTGCACTGAGTAAAAAAGAAAGCCATGCCAACAGAAAATGTCTAGATTCTTATAAACACGAACGGCTGCCTAAAAGGAGAGTGGTAGCGCTGTGAGGCTTGTCAGCCGTCCACACTACACCACGTTTCATTAACAAAAATTAAAAGTTCCTCTCAAACTTTCATCTTTTACGGCCTAAATTCACTCGCCTGTCGTTCCTACTGTACGTACCATTTATTTATGTGCATTTAGCATGGACATCTGAGGGAACAAAATGCATTGAATCTTTCTGAAAACACTGTCTTACAACCAGACTTCGTCTTGTCTGTTGTCCAGACGTCCTACACTATTGGTGAATTTGACGTGCTGTTGCAGTCGTGGCTTTCATCATCCCTAACATGAAGGAGCGCTCAGATTAGTGCATGTTTCAAGATGTTATAGACCTAAGATACAGTATAAAAACATGTTTTATTTGCTATAACTAGGAGATGAAGACAAAGACGTTTTCCAATTTTTCTTATTTCTTTTTTGTCTTGTTGTAAACTGAAAACCATGAATTGATTTGAGAAGGAAAGTGGGTTTTTTTTATGTTTGTTTCCTTCTTTGTCTTTGTTGACCATGGGGAAAAAGCTATTTTTTAGCATTCTCATGCATCTCAAATTGTTTTATCTTTCCTCATGGGAACTCAGTTAGATTAACTAATCACCTGAGCCATGAATGTCATATGACTAATATTATGACAGCTCTGATTGGTTGTCCTAAACTCTTCACCACATGCTAAAAAAAACACTGGGTTAGTTTTTAAACCTGAACGCTGAGTTGAGAGCGATAGGTAAAGAAGATGGGTTGATTTGACCCAATTTGGTTGATTATTTTTCATAATCAGTAACCGAACAGTGTTGGGAGATGGGAATGTGGATATGAAAGAACAAGTTAAGCAAGATCCAACCATTCTCTGAATGCCGATACCACTTTGTCTATCCGTGTTCGTGACAGCAACACGTGTGAAAAGTCGAAGAAACCTAATCGAAACTGAGAGAAGAGAGAACTTTGAACCTTCCTGCAGTGAAGACTGTGTGCTTTTAAAACTCGAGGGCTTTGTGGGAGTGTTTTCCCTCACACCAAAATCACTCACGCAGTGACCAGTGACTGGTGAGCAGGAACCGAGAACGCCAAAATAGTGTTTGAGAGGAGTGATTAAAATGCTTTAATCCTGTCGATTCTGTATAATACACACTTTATTTCTGACTGTCAGTGTTTATAACAGGCTTTCAGTCTGAGTGATTCTCAGCTGCACTCAAGGCTGAAGTTTTTGGGACTATACTGTTGGTGGAAGAAAAAATAAATGAAATAACTGGTCAAATTTGATTCAGGGAAGATTTTAAAAGCAACTTTGTAATTTAGCAACTTTAATTACCATCCCTTTTTAAAATTTGAACAATAGTTAGGTAAAAGGTCAACATATTATATCAACCATTCAACCCAACCCAGTTGGGCAAAACGACTCTATGTTGTCTCTTTTTGACCCAGTTCTTTTACTATTGATTGAAAAAGAAAATTGAGCACAACTGAACACAAACTGACAAACTTGCTAGTTGGTGGCAGGTGGAATTAAAGGGAGAGACCTTCTCAATCTAGACAGTATTTTCTTGGACAAAATTGGTGTTTGGTCAATAAATAAGTGTGAAAATCAATATTGGCAGCATTTAAGAATATATAAATGTCAGCCTCAAAGCTAGCCAGCATGTACTAAAACCATCATAATTGTTGCTTTTTAAAGTACATTAATGACAAAAAATCCATGATTTGTACAAAAACTCAAGCTTTAGTGTCACTTTCTGAAGAACCTGATGACTCAAATCACTTGATCAATTCAAATTCATTTTATTCAGAAACCACAAAGATACTGACATCCAATCATTGTCTTCATTTAGCAAATACAAACCTGATGGTTTAAGAGCTGCTCACATAAAAATATAAAAGAAACACTGCAAGCATGTCTTCTAAGGTGTCTATGTGTGCATTTGTGTTTGAAAGGAATAGATCATCTCACTGTAGTGATTATTTGCCTTTCTGCACTAAGAATATGTAAAATGTAAAATGTGTCCTCTATGTTGAGTGGTTTTCAAAACTGAGTTAAAGGAAATTAGGATGAGATTCACCCGCCGTGAAAGAGAATGACACATAACAACCGCATGGCATGACAAATGACTGACTTCACAGAGTTATGAAGCATTCAGGTTTTACGCTTCCCGGCACATTTGAAATATAATGACATTTTCTTATTTGTAACTCGTTGTCCTTGAACAAATTCATAAAATGCATTAGATTCCCAAATGAGAATGGCTACTACTTACTGGGATTTTTTTGTTTTATTTATTTATTTTCACAAAACTGTTCGTTAATCACCCAGACCTTTTCCAGACTCCAGGTGTGTATGACAATCAACTGTCTCTGCATCTCAGCTACTATCACCACACACCATTAAACTTTTATGAATCACGTCAAATCCCCAAATGATAGACTTTTCCTTCTTAACTACATAAAGAGAACTGATTTCAAAAGGTCCACTCTTGCCCCAAGCAATGCTTGCCATCAAGCAAACTTAGAAAATGAGAAGATAATGAACGAATAATCAAAGGAATATAGCTTTGAAATACATTTATTAACAAAATGATATGCAAAACTATTATGGCATGTTATAAATTCTTAAAGGTAAAATGTGTTTCTATCCTACAAGCAGAACTGCAAACTAATTTTCAATCTAGGTTTAAACACTCAATTTTCCATTGCCACTGTTTTCTTTCTTTTGTGAAACTTAAAAGAAAATCTTTGGCAGAATGGTTTAACAGTTTTGTTTTTCATAGATGATTTCAGAAGGCTATTGTGCATGCTTTTATGGAATACTTTTATGTTACTTTCATGGTGTTTTGGCAACATAAATCAGTTCTTCTGGTTTTTTATTTTTTATTTTTTTTATTCATAGAGGAAAGACAACCCCAGTCCTTCATATGAGCATATGCTAATGTTAACCAGGCCAAGCATCTTAAATTCATATATTATCAATATCTTTCTTTGCACAGTTTCGGGCCAGTCCACAAATGTATTCTGAGAGCAGCACAAGAAGCTTTCAAACTGCATTTCAAACCAATTGAAATGAATCAACAGTAGTTCAATGGTGCACACCACTCATGCCATCCAGAGGATTTGATCCCAGAATTCTATTGGAAATATGCCAGAAACTGAGTTCCACTTACACGCCTCTGGTTTCTGGTTCCCCCAAAGCGAAACCCCTGCTCAGCGCTTCAGAGAATGCTTTCAGCGTTACTAACATCAGGGGATGCTAAAACAACATGCAAGAGTAAAGATTCCTCTCCTTCTGTCCCCTTATTTTAGAATAACTGAAAGTCTTGGAAGGAATATTAATTATTTATGCTGAATTTCACAAGCTTGAGAACTGTGTTTGGTCTTTTTATCAGAGTAAATATATTTATACACATGTTGAGCTCTGTACAGTGGCTATGCACAGAAACAGTATACTCATAACACAGCAAATGGATTCATTATTTATTCTGCAAAAAGGGGGGGTAAAAAAAAAAGAAAAAAAGTTCATGTCTGTGAAGCATTGATTAGAATAACCAGGAGGGAAGCTGAGCTGTGAATAGGCATTTAGTATTTAAAATAATTATTTCCATTTGGACCCATGGTAATATGCAAATTACAGTTTCAGGTTCAGCGAACCTTTCCATTTGTAACACAGAAGTCTACACCACGAATGCATTTTGCTTATCAGTTATTTATTCAGTTTTTTACCTAGAAGCAATTCCACATCACAGTTTACTCTTGAAAAATAAAACATCCACTCAGGACATAGAAAGAAAAGCTTTCTGTGCCAATAAATGGCAGATTGATAAGCGAACAAATAAACAGACAAGTAGACCAGCACCTCAGTCAATTAAACAGGTTTTAGAAGGACCCCAATTAGCATTTTGGCTGAATGTTATTTGAGACAGGAAAGTCATTACATCAGCAGCACTGCTCAGACAATTCAAATGCTCAATTAATGTCAGGGTATATAAAATAATGAATTCATTATTACCGCAAAAAAAAAAAAAAAAACTGTGTTAGGGTGAAAGCTGTCAAGAAATGCCTCAGTGACTCGAACATCAAAAGAAAAAAGAAAAAGAAGAAGACAAAATTATATATAAATGAACCATTAAGATTTTTTCCCATTCTCCCTCCCTCCCATACATTTACTTGCATAAAATCATAGATTTGTATAATAGTATAGAATTGCATAGAATTGTAAGTGTTTTAAGTAAACTAGAAATAAAACGTTTTAAAATAAAATTTAAAATAACTGTACTACAATATATGTATACTTAATTGTCATGAAAATACTGGGGAAAAAAACAAACCCTAATGGTCCAAAAATAGAATTCATTTGCATTATGCAACATATATACTTTTTTGAAATATGACCAAGACATGTTCTTGACAGGCTTATGGAGAGTCACCCATGAGACAGTAACATGACATGACATTAACATATTATTTAGGTTTCTTTATGGAATGAGGTACACTGGAGAAAAAAAGAGGAAAAACAATCTGGCAACTCAGTAATTGTATCTGAAATATAAATTGAGAAAACTTCCCATGAGTAATCTTATTACTGCAGGAAAAGGGAATTCATCAGATGAAAACCATTTAAAGGTGAACAATCAAAATAAGCTACATAAGCATTTAATCATATGCAAACATGTTTTCCATTGTTTCCAAGTGACTTTATTTAAAAGCTGATCAAACAAGAGGTTTTTAATAAGCCATGCCGTGTTTAGATGTTGTACTTGGTGTGTAAGAGTCCAAGGAAATGTTCATGTTGCATCTTGTAAAAATAATTTGCATTTCCTAATTGATTGGCCATATGGTTGCCAAATATAATACAGGTATAATTTCCCCTGGTATGAAAACTCCTTTATGTTGTTCTCCCATTCTACATCTTTATTTATATACACTTGGGTCTTATGTAAATTCTTACGTAAATGCCACAGATAAGACTAAAAAAGACCATTATTTACAGTACATAACTAATAAAGAACAAAGACGAATAGCAGCATGTGACTAAATATTGTATTATTTTATACAATCATGGCAAGAAATATTATCTATATTGATCACAGTTTAGTTTGGGGCCCAATTCTCACTATTAACTAACTATTAACTATGCCTTTTCCCTCAATAAACTCCTAATTTGCTGCTTATTAATAGTTAGTAAGGGTAGTTGTTAAGTTTAAATATGGGGTAGAATTAAGGGACCTAAAATATGGCATTAATATCTCTTTATAAGTACTAACAAACAGCCAATATGCTAGTAATAGGCATGCTAATAAGCAACTAGTCAATAGTGAGAATTGGTTTACAAATAGATGCTTTGAATTGCTAATCAGTTGCTACATAAAGTTGTTCTTGGTGGATGCTTGACATTGCTGAGAGATAGATAGCTAAATAGCTTGATTGATAGCTTGATTGATAGATAGATAGATAGATAGATAGATAGATACATAGATAAATTTGACAAAGCTGATGTGAGGTATGAAGAAGTCTATTGTACTGACATGGAATCATAATGTAGGCTGACACAAACCATATTTAGGCTGCTTCTGGTCGTAGGGGGTCTTATTGCTGGAGAAAGCACTCGGCTTCATGAGCCCACCACACCCAGTGGAGCGAGATAACAGCAGTGCCTTCCGGGGTGTGCCAATCAGCCCTGCCATGCTCAGAGAGGCCACCTTGGGTGAGCTCTAACAGCACCTGCCAGTGGAAAAGCTGTCCTCATGTCTGGCCTGGCTTGGCGCCCATTACGACCAATCTCCCATGGTTACGGCCCCTCCAATCTGACAGCACTCCCGCTCCAGGAACAAAGGGCCTCCACACCAGGTGCTCAGAGCTCACCATCTGCAGAGCTACACCTAATGACCGCCTTTAGTTGATCATTTGGTGTTTGGTCTGTGCATGAAACATCAAACATCAATTAAAGGTGACAGAAAATCTTTCGTAGTTTGAAGTGTTACAGTCAACAAGAAAGCAACACTCACCCTATTTACTTTCTTAAAACATGTTCATAGTTTTTCAGGCCTTATAGTCAGGGTAGTGCCATATTTATTTTTTGACAGGGATGAAAATGAGGCTGTGAGAAGTACAGTGTGATCAGTGGATTGTACTGTTGTGTAATAACATGCCAATTGTTCAGCTGACAAAATCTTTATCAAACAGCAAAAAAGATATGAGTTGTTAAAATTACATACTGTATATACAAGGACCTTTAAACAGTGGAAGCTATACAGTAGTAAAGAGTGTAAATATATCCCTCACAGCCTCGTTTTCATATACATTGAACTCAGGACTTTAATTATAACATTTTCAGTTCATAATAAGTTATGAATTGCGTCTATAAGAAAATGTGTGGTTACTTCTGTTGGGAACCTTCAAGATACAGTATAGAAATAATCAAATGCCTTAAAACACAATACATTTGTTGCGTGTTATTTCTGAAATACAAAAGAGAATCACATGAATACTGATCATGAACAGGTTTCCCCAAATTATCCTCCCATGTTGGTTGAACAAACAGGTTTTTCTGCCCCGAACCCACACATCATTTGAAGCAGAAGTTGGCATTTTGGACCATTTAAATGCAACTCAGATTTTGGGCTTCTGTCCACAATCTCCAGAAAATGTGAAAATCAGGCCTAGAATTGTGTAGTGTATAATCAGTATTACAGTTGACAATCTAGGATAGCCCATTTAAAAAAAACAAAAAAACAAAAAAAAACAAATCACCTTTAAGAAATATGTTTCATACTTCATTCACAATTACACAAAAAAAAAAAAAAAAAAAAAAAAAAAATTATCCTAGCAGTACTAGCAGAGTGTCACACTCACTCATTGGGGATCACGGAGACGAGGAGGCGAGGAACTTCTTCAATGAAATCTTTATTTAACAAAACAAAACTCAGAGAACGATGGAGACATGGAAGAACATGAAGACTATATGACCGGACACAGAGGTAGGGAAACACAGGGCTTATAACATGGAACATAAACAAGATAATTAACAATACAGGGCTGGGAACTGATTAATGAGAGGAAACGAGGAACGGAACTGGAAGTCCAAATAAGGGCACGAGAGGAGGGAAACACGAGACACAGGAGACAAGGTCTGACACTACGCCCCCCTCCGGAAGGTGCGTCCACGCGCCATACACCATCCAACGGGGAGGGGGGGTGGGCGCTCTGCAGGCCTCCAGGAACCAGGAGGCAAGACTACCGGCCTCCAGGGCGGCGCCCGTTCCGGGAGCCATGGCGGATCTGGGGACTCGGGAGGCCATGGCGGATCTGCCTCCGAGACCGCAGCCCCAGCCCCGGCCTCTACGGCAGGAGCCCTACTACCCCCCAAAAAAATTCCTTGGGGAAAGTAGGGGCTTGATCTGGCTGGCATTCTGGAGGATCGGACTCTTGGGGGTGCTCTGGAAGCACGGACTCTTGGGGGTGCTCTGCAAGCGCGGAAACTAGGGGGCGCTCTGCAAGCGCGGAAACTAGGGGGCGCTCTGCAAGCGCGGAAACTTGGGGGCGCTCTGGAAGCGCGGAAACTTGGGGGCGCTCGGGCAGCGCTGAAACTTCAGACACTTGGGGGCGCTCTGCAAGCGCAGCCTCTTGGGGGTGCTCTGCAAGCGCGGAAACTTGGGGGCGCTCTGCAAGCGCAGCCTCTTAGGGGTGCTCTGCAAGCGAGGAAACTTGGGGGCGCTCCGACCGCGCGGACACTTGGGGGAGCTCCGACAGCGTGGACACTTGGGGGCGCTCTCGCAGCGCGGAGCTGGACGGGACCTGCGGAGACATAGGAGGGCGCTTGCGAGGAGCGGGCACAGGAGGGCGCTGTCGAGGAGCCGGCACTGGGCTTGCCAGACTCGGGGCCGCTGGCGGCGGCGGGCTCGGGAGAGCCGCGGACGATGGCGGGCTGGTTCTGGCTCGGGCCCGGACGCTTCCCAGACACCGGAAGATCCCCTCTCTCCAACTCAGTCCAGTGGTGTCTGGGAGGTCCACAGGGCGATGGTAATTGGCCCCGAGCCAGAACAGTTTGTTAATGGTGGCATCATCCCACGCCGTCGCCGCGGCGAGCTTGCAGAACTCTGCCGCATACTCAAAGAAGGGGAGTCCTGAACGGGCTAGGGCGGCGAAATGGGAGGCGGCGTCCATGCCACGGGAGGAAAAAAACAGGAACCAACAAAAACTATTCAAAAACGGGGAAAACAAAACGATGGAGATGGGATGCCGCTTTCTTTTGTTTGGGTCCGGTCATCTGTCACACTCACTCACTGGGGATCACGGAGGCGAGGAACTTCTTCAATGAAATCTTTATTTAACAAAACAAAACTCAGAGAACGATGGTGACATGGAAGAACATGAAAACGATATGACCGGACACAGAGGTAGGGAAACACAGGGCTTATAACATGGAACCTAAACAAGATAATTAACAATACAGGGCTGGGAACTGATTAACTAACGAGAGGAAATGAGGAACGGAACTGGAAGTCCAAATAAGGGCACGAGAGGAGGGGAAACACGAGACACAGGAGACAAGGTCTGAGACACTAAATAGATGAAACTATGGGTTTTTGAGAAATCGATTATTCCTGGCAAGTGCTGCCTTTTTAGTTTTTATTTATTTATTTATTTTAGATGATGAATTGCAACAGCAAATTTTATGCTTGTCAATGTATAAAAGTTGGGCAAATCAAAAAAGTCCTTCTCAGTGATTCTTGACAGGTTTGGCTGATGGTGTCAGTCAGTCTGTTATGTTAGACAGGCTTCGATCAGCTACCAAAGCATTTTTGCTCTTCATGTGAATGTGACAATTTAGTTGGACTGCACTAGCGCATGTAGTGCTTGTCTGAAATTGATCATTGATTTTTGTCTGTCAGACAAGGCTCAGATGACTTACTGACACAATTTTTCCCTTACGAGTTGCCTTTTACTTTGCAATGAGAGAGTACAGTATTAAGCAGACAGCTTAAAACATGCTAGCTTGCTAACTTCAGATAAAGTTATTTGCAAACCTAGCTAGTACTTTGTCAAGAATTTGCATGATCCCTGCAACAAAAAGTAGGCTATTTGATTCTGGATATTTGGTTTGTTGAGCACAAGACTAATTGTTAGTTGAACAGTTGAAATGCACATGTAGTAAAACTAGAAAAGGAAAGTTTAAGACAAATTGCAGATGTTTTTGAAGTTAGCTCCTTTGTTGTTTGAATACTTGTGCAGTTTGAAGAGCGATTTGAAATCTGAATGTTATATACGCCTTTGTGAAGTTTTAAAGCAGCTGCATTGTTTGCTATGTGGTTGCTAATTTGTTGCAAGCGGTTGCTAGACAGCTGTTTGCTACATATCTACTTGCTGTTGTGTTTCACATGTCCACACTCTTTTGGAGGGTGGTTGGTAAGCGGTTTTTAAAGGTGGTTGCTATCAAGCAATGCTAAGCATTTATGGCTAAGGTGTTTTAAGTGGTTGCTAAGCACTTGCTATGCAGTTGCTAAGTTGTTTTGAGTGACTGCTATGCTATCTCTAAGGCACTATGTGGTCATAAGTGGTTGCTGAAGTGCAGATGTCTAGATAGATGTTTAAAACATTATTTCTAAAGCTACAAAGAAGTTCAGGCTATATATATCATCTTCTATAATTGCCTTTGGTCACTTTGGAGTGTCAGACACTTTTCCAATATATTTTTCTTGAAATCACAGCATAAAAAGAAGTTACATTCCCCCCAGTTTGATCTAAACATAATGTGTGTACCCTGCTGCTGTGGAATAAGGTACCTCTACAAAAATCCCCGATCTCTCAAACTCTCCATTTCTCTCTCCATCTGTCTATTTGAGACCTTGGGTTGTGTTTGGATGCATTAAGATGCATTAGGGGTTCCTGTTTTTCAGCTTTTCATTAACTTTATAACATATGCTAATGACACTACTGTCTGTAAGACAACTTTGAAAACTTTTTAAACAGCAGATTGTTCTATTAGCATATGTGTCTATTTTGGATAGATTACATGGCATTTATGCCATTAGCATGAATCGTTCTTGTTTAGCGTCGCTCATATTGAATCTGGTTACTTTTTCATGTAATTCGTAGTAATATTGCATCACCAGCCTCTCTACTCCCTAACATTAAAGCTCTTATTTTGTCAGTGATAAATGGAGTTCCTGGGAAATGTGCTACATTGTAGATTAGTTCTGCCCCCACTAGTCTCATTTATGACAATATGTTAAAGGTCTTGTTTTGAAATGGAATTTCTCAAACTGTGCATTGCTCTTAGGCTTCTAATTATGATGATAGTATGGGGGGCAGATTTGTCAATAATGATTGTGACTTGGTAACTTGCATGCATTGCAAAGCAACATATTTGGACACATTCATGCATTTCATGTGCAGCTTAACTGTTAGTCCTTGGGCTTGTAATAGTAACTTAAGGATATTATGCTTATCTAACCCCAATTAGTTATTAAGTCAATGAATAACTAATTACAAAAAGAACTGAATCAATCTAGTGGAGGGAAACTTAAAAAAAATGGGTCTAACAAGAAATGCCATTATTTCAATGTGATATGCAATTAATTCTCCATTATCTTTATTACTGAAGATGATGATTATTATTCCCTTCACCTTCCGACCCCACTCCCTACGGAAGGTATTTCATTTGTTTGATCACATGTTATACGAAAACAATCATAATACTATATACTTACAGTATAATAATAATAATGAAGTAATATTCTGATCATTTGTTTTGTGCAAGCTTGCACGCTTCAAAAATCAATTTGGAGAAGAAACGTTAGCATGTGCATGGCCTGAAAAATGGACATCAACTTTATATGCCGGCAACAACATACACAGAGCTTCCTCCCCGAGACACTAATTGCATTATTACTCTGAGCACTTTATGACTTTCATTAAGCTCATTTCCCTTGTGATGTATAAAGGAATGCTTTGTATTGTGAATGTATCTGCTGTTCATTAGTGCATTTCATACACTTATCAGATAAAATGTTCAGATCAGCAGCCCAGAAAGGTAAAAGAGCAAAGAATAAATGAATACCAGACAGTTTAAACAACTCAATCGAATTGAAATCGAAACACGGGGTTATGTTCACTCTACTGCGAGTTGCAGTCTTGACAGGGAATGTTTGAGCTATACGGAGTTGAAGAGCAATGCATAATGAGTTCTCCTGTGAGCTATGTCACGTCATCTGGGGCAGGTTTTCCTTCAGCACGGAGATAAAATGCAGAGTTGTTTGGGCCCGTGGATATGAGACATTTGGTTCTCCATTGTTTTAGCCCGGTGCCTGCCATAATTCCGCAGCACAGTGGAACAATACAGAGGATTAGGGAATGTGGGTCGTCTCCATCAGTTAGGCAGCACTGCGGAGCCCTCCGAGAGCGAGAGAGAGAGAGAGACAGCTCCAGAGACACAGAGAGTGGAGGAAAGCGGTATAGACAGTGAAATCTGCAGTTAGATATCCAAAACAAAGCCCCCACTAAAACAGGATACAAAGGTTGCGTTATATAACACCGATCAGTGTGCACATTGTTTCTGAGCTCAGGGAGTGGGCTGCCATAAAAATACATCACACACGCATTATGCGTTTTGGGAAGATGCAGACAGAATTGTTCAGGAATAACTCGGCAGTGAACCAGTTCAGGTTGTTCAGGTTCACTGTGGAAATTCAGTCACCGACTAGCCATTGTTCTCAGATGCTAAAGAAGAATTCTGGGTTCGAAGTCAGCAGTATTTCGATATGCAGGCCTTCCGTGTATTACTGATGAAAAAAAACAACAACAAAAACAGCTATAATAGTGAAATCTCATTGAGGTAACCTTATCTTGTTCCTTTGAAAAAGGAGAATAAGAGAACAAGAACACAGCATACTAAATTAGTTCATTCTTATTTAAAATACACAGAACATATGTAGGAAAGACCAGAGATTTGTAACATAGGAAGAATTGTAAAAGCTATCTATCTTCACTCCTGTAAAAAGGAATTGTGCTGAATGTGTTGAATGTACACTTTTATTAAAATTATATAAAAAACAACAACTGTATTTACAAATAATATAATACTAATAAAATAAAAGCACACTTAAGTTTTACTAAGAGTTCACTTAGTGTATACTTCCATGACTGTACACTTTCATGACTGTTGCTGAACACATTTATGTACACATTTTCAAAAAGTGCACTTTCCAGTAATGTCAAGTTAAATGTGGAACTAAATACATTTCAAATCTTTATGTTTTCATATTTAGCCATGCTTTAAAGAACTGCATTCAGCCCTTCCAGACCACTGTCTTGCAGAGTTTAGCTTCAGCCCTGATAAACTCACCTGCCTGTAGCTAGTTCTAGTAATCTACTGATTAGCTGGTTCAGGTGTGTTTGATTAGGGCTGGAGCTAAACTCAAATAAAGTCTTGCCCATCACTGAAGTAGACAGACATCAACTGGCTCTTCATTTAATCTGTCCAGATTAAAATGGTCTATTACAATGTGTTATTACACATTCCTCTCCCATGCAGACACAATGTAGAAAGGGGAAAGAGAGAATATTTGAGCGATACAATTAAAGATTAATAACACAAATTACAAAAACAAACAAACAAACAAAAAAACATACCTAACAATTCTGCCCTTTTACATTTCTGTAAAGTAAACGTTATATGAAATGCAATTAGCATTTGCTTCAAGTTCAAGGATGACTGATTAAAGTGAAAGCATGAAATAATGAAACATACATGGAAAATAGCGTTACAAATATGATTTTAAAAAAATCTCAAAGCTAAACTCTAATTATTTTAAGTATAAAAATGAGTTTTAGAGCAACAATATAATTAGATTAACCACAGCTAAATCTATACATTAACATTAACATTTTTGTGTGTAATTCTACATATGAAACATGTATAATAATTTCCATACCTGTGACATAAACACATACTTAAGAAATTTCACTGCAGCATTATCTGTTCTTACATTTAGATATATGTACCTAATTGCAACTTTATCATTACAAATGTGTAATTAAAATACAAGTTTATAAAATACAATTAAATACAAGTTTCGTTTCAATAAAATTACATTAAAGGGATAGTTCACTTTGAAATTAAAATTTGATATCTATCAGCTTACCCCAAGGGCATCCAAGATGTAGGTGTCTTTTTTTCTTCAGTAGATCCAATTTTGATATTTTTAGGTCAAACCGTTCTGGTCTGTCAGTCATATAATGGCAGGTATAGGTCACTGTAACTATAAGAGGGAAAAAGAACATGCACAGAGAAATCCAAATTAAACAATTCCCCATCGTAATTACACATTGATGGCCTAAGACACGAAACGAGCGGTTTGTGTGAGAAAACGAACAGTATTTATATCGTTTTTTACCTCTTGTACACAACCATGTCCAAGTGATCTGAGTGCGCGCACGCATCCGGTGTGTGACGTGTGTGTGCGCGCTCTGGCTTAGTCTGCGCAAGCGCCAGTGACCTATACCTGCCATTATATGACTGACAGACTAGAACGGTTTGACCTAAAAATATCAAAATTGGATCTACTGAAGAAAAAAAAGACACCTACATCTTGGATGCCCTTGGGGTAAGCTGATAGATATCAAATTTTAATTTCAAAGTGAACTATCCCTTTAAAGTATGTTTCAGTTTACCATAAATGTTTGTCGGTACATTCAACAGGACCCATTAACCATTCAAAGACAATAGAAGCAATTAAGATTAAATATCCTGTTACACTGAAGTAGGCTAGTACTTAAATGAGTCAAAAAGCACTCAACTAATTAACGACAGCATTTAATATACATTTAAACTATATAATGTAGTCTGTTTGTGTTACTGTCTGATTTATTGCTATAACACCAGCATAAAGCATATATGTCCTGAACACGTAATAATTATACAATCTTTAGATTTTCTCCAGAAATATTTTGAAGTTCGATGATCCAGGACCACAGTACTACTCTCTCTCAGTACTGCGTTTTTCATCTGAGGCACTTCTCTCCAAACTCTTTCACGGGCGCTGGAGCTATTGGCTGTCCATTGGCTTTAAGCAGAGTATGCATCACGATTCATGTTATGTCGGAATTTTTTCATGTTGTTGAAGCTGTTGCAGTAGGTTAAATGCAGAGGACCAATTTCGAGTATGGGTCACCATACTTGACAATGCACCACTATATATATATATATTGCTATAACACCAGCATAAAGCATATATGTCCTGAACACGTAATAATTATACAATCTTTAGATTTTCTCCAGAAATATTTTGAAGCACCTTGATGCAGGACACAGGTCTACTCTCTCAGTACTTCGTTTTTCATCTGAGAGGCTTCTCTCTCACTCTTTCACTTTTTTAGCTATTCTGTCCATTGGCTTTAAGCAGAGGCAGCATCACGATTCATGTTATGTCAGGTACACTGTGTGTTGAAGCTGTTGCAGTAGCTGTAGGATTTCTGAGTGAAAGCTCACAGACTCACTGTGAAGTTTGTGTTGTGAATATGTGCTGGTCACCTCAGCCAGGCCTGTATTGGAACAAATTCCAAAAGATAAACAGACAATGGCTTTATCAGAGAGCAGACAGACCTTCTGTGAGTTCTAGCATGCCACATGTTCCCAACTCCCAGCACAGATTCCAGAGCAGAAGCTGACCGTTTGCAAATTATTCTGCAGTGATGAAACAGGAAACATGGCTAAATAAAACTCGACTAAGTATATTTAAGGCCTGGCAAGACCAGACACCATTGTCTTTTCAGTCAGTACAATATGGACATACAGGCAACATAAAATGTAAGCAGTATCCCTGTTTTTCTAACAAGCCTACTGCTTTTTAAGTTATAGGAGGCACTTCTTGTTTTCGGGATGTTCATCTCAAAAAGACTTTAAAAAAATCATTTCAAATCATAAGGTTGTTCTACAAATAATTCTTAACCATTAGTTTGACTTTGAATGAACTGTATATTTTCCTTCGTGTTCTATTTTCAGACATCAGGAGGATAACGTAATGCTTGGTATTTTAAAGTGACATTGAATAACAAGAGTATCTGTGGCAAGAGCTCTTTTCAATTCGCTGCATTCTTTTCCTACTGATTATTTTCTTTTTCCTTTGTATTTCTCTGTAACAATATAGGAAAAAAGGCAACACGTACTGTGCATTTGTGGTCTGCTCTCTCAATTTATTTTACGTGACCTTTCTGGTTTTGTTTTCACACAGATGCTTTAAAATGTAATTGTTTCCTTTCCCTTTCACTTCTAATCCGTATTAACAGCTTTTAATGGAATGTTTGTTATCTGTCAAAATGATGAAATATTATCACTCAGTGTTCCAGATGATAAACATTTTTGATTAAGGCAACATATGTTACATAAAATAGTATTAATACATAATTACATAATATAGTATTATACAGTATGTATTGCTACAGTGATATTTAACATGTATGCAGTATTGCGGTAATATTGAAAGTAAATGTTCGATGGTTGAAGGATAGATAGATTAATGCCATCTAATTGTACCCAGTTTTTTAAAAAGCTTATTATTGCATTCGTAGAACAAACCTTTTGCTAATTGTTTACAGTTTAACAGAATTTTCTCCCATAAATTGCGCAAAGCATCATGGGCCATAGGAAAAAGGTGGAATATGTATTTACAGATATAGACATTATGTAGACAGACCCCCTTTCAGCACTGCACTCATTGTCTTCTGTCTTTCTGTGTTTATGGCAATGAAGCTTAAGATTACTGAAATGCAATTAAAATCAAAAAGTGGCAAACGTACCAGCTCCCAGATAAATCACATTACAAACTTTAATTCCAAGCAAAAATATATTCCGAATATATATATATATATATATATATATATATATCTGTGTGCGTGTGTATATAATATTATATATATATATATATATGTCACGGTGCACACACGAGGGAGGATACAGGAACACGCTGACAAGGACGTAACTCAAATCATAGTCTTTAATAATGACATCAGGGCAAGGCAGACACGGACCAGATACACCGGGGAGTAACGAGTAGACCAGACAACACGAAACTGAACAGGCTTGAACTAATATACACAGGATAATCAGACAAACACAGCTGGACAGACTTAACTAATAATCACATGAAACAAGGACAGGAAACATACCAAATAAGGACACAAGAGGTAGGAACACATGACACACACGACAGAACCCTGACAATATATATATATATATATATATATATATATATGACAGTTGTGCAAGACGGTTTTCTCATTTACAGTATAACAAAAACATGTTTATTTTCATATATTCAAATATGTAAGTTGTTTGAGAGTGTAGGGACTAGGGAGTTTTGCTCAAATTAGTTATTTGCCGTTTCCATGGTAAGAACGACTTCTCTGATTGGCGAATCTCTAATAGGATTAGTGTATTTGCTTGCTGGGGATTTGGCTGTTAAAATGAAGTTAAGTCATCACACTGATTTGTCCTCTACTGAAGTGTATATCCAAATTTACTCTCAAAGCACCGTCTTTAGAGGTTATCGCCAAAAAGAAATTTCTCTATGGAGAAAATGAATGTGATTTTTACCTCCGGAACCCTACTGTTGTGCTCTGTTGGAGTTATCCGTTTAATTATTTATTGAAGATCACTACAAAGAGATTAAGAGAAGCATTTTTAAATGGTTTGAAGATCTCCCTGAGGCACATATCAGAATGACTGTTTATTTCTCCTGTTGAAACATGTTTTCTATCTTTCTTTTCCCCTCTAAAGGTCTTCATATCATTGCAGTCAATTATCAAGATGCGAAAGCAAGGACAGTCACAGATTCACAGAGAACTCAGCTGTGTTCTGTTTTCAGGTCAAGCAGTCTCTGGTGGCCTAGCCTGAGGTGGCTTTACTGTCACTTCTAATCAATGCAAACTTTGTTTCCTTTCAGAGCCTCAGAAATCTGTAGCACTGAGGACACGATATGTCTGCTGTCAATAATCTGACAACATTTGTGCCGAAGTAAAAAGCGACTGTCGACAGTAGGCTTTTTTACCGCTTTCAGTGTAACTACTTTCTTTCCAGTGTGACATCTGTAATACGTGCTGGCACTCTCAGCATGCTGATGCTATTTTCTATGTAGAGTAAGTGGACCATATTTAATTTTGGATAACACATAGCTGTCACAGAACTGAGACTATAATGGATTCAGTATGACGCTGGAAATCTTCCTTTGAGATTTTGGTCCATGCTGATTTGTTCGCTTGCTCCACGCACCGTAGTTGCAGCTATTTTGGCACGTTTGTGCTGTGAGGTGCTGTCTTGGTTTGAAACTTATGCATAAGCCGCTGGGGTAAACTGTCATGTTTGTGGAATGAGCTTTAGAGCAAATGGTTTCGCTTCAGGATCGAGATTTTACATCTGACATTAAGTGGCGATCCTACACAGTGCCACAACTGTTTATTGTACAAAAATATAAGCTTAAAAGATATGTTTAAGTTCAGACAATGAAATGTGTTAATATTAACAAACTGCAAAGGCTAGACAAGATGCAAAATTGTTAGCCTAACATAAGAACAGAAAAACTAACAAAAATTTTGTCTTATAAATGTCTTTTGAATTTTGATAGTTGACATCAGATGTTTTTTTGTTTGTTTGTTTTTTTAGAATTTTTCAGAATATAATTTTAATTGGATGACTATAGGTTTTGAAGGCAGTAACAAAAAAGCAGGCATTTTCTCCTCTTTTTATAAGTTGATAAATCTATTTATTTTGCTACTGTGGCTACAATTATATATTTATTTGCATTTTATTATTTGTGTTGACATAGTTCCCTTTTTGGTCACACTTTATTTTAAAGTCCAATTCTCACTATTAACTAACTATTAACTATGACTGTTGTCTCAATAAACTCCAAATTTAATAGTTAGTAATTGTCAAGTTTGGGTATAGGATAGGATCTAAAATGCAGAATAAGGCATTAATGTGTACTTTATAAGTATTAATATATAGCCAGTATGCTAGTAATATACATGCTGGCTAATAGTGAGAAGTGGTCCTTAAAGGAACACGCCACCATTTTTCCAGGGGGAGGGGAGTTTTCAGGAGTGATGATATTACTGCGCCGAGGTCGAAGTGCTGCGAAGTGCTCTTCCGCCATACATTATAGTTATCATTTTTTATCTGCTTAGAAAATTGCCACGTTTTATTTTGTGTCACCATACTTACTCGTGTAACTACTCATGTAACCGCCTTTAAATAGGGAAAACATGGAAGTGTTTGGTGGCTGCTAAATTCATCCCTGTTTGGATCCTAAGGAATGAATGGTGCTAAGCTAAATGCTAGCATAGTGGCGCCGCACACTACAGCGATTGAGTGCACGCACTGAGACGGGAGAGGTATGTATCAGCTCATCTAATTTGAGGGAAGAACATACTGGAATATGGAAAAACGGTGGCGTTTTCCTTTAAAACTGGTATAGGAATGTGCATTTAGTGACATGCAACTTTCAAATGATACAGCATTTATTTTATGGTCAATATTCTGTCAATAAAACATTTACCATGTCATTTCACATATTAGGAAGCATGGATAGATGATGGATCAAGCTGTTTACACTAAATTCTGACCATAGCATGTGCATTTCACAGCAGAAATGAAGGTTGTCTGGGTTTTGTTATCATGCACCCACAATTTCCTCGAGGTCCTGACCTTATGGCATCAGCATAAGGGTTTCCAAAGCTACAGTCAATACACTTCAAGGTATAATACGTTATATTTTCAGTGGTGTCAATGTGGACAATTGTAGCCTAAAGCTGCATTCGCACCACCAGCGAATTTGTCGCTGTGTGCCGCTATTTCCTGTACTGTGAAGTTGCTTGTGGGCGCTCCTAGTGCTGTTGCTCTAATATTACTGGTAGACTGCACATCTGGACAAAATGCGATAATGGAAGATATAAAATAAAGTGAAATACTACTACTACTACCACTACTGCTAGTTTGATATAATGACCTCATTGTGTTCTTACTGTATTGCAAAACACTTTTGCTGTTATTGAGGTGGAATAGGGTTGAGATTAGGGATATGTTTAATTATATAGTTAATCTTAAGGGTGGGTTAAGGGATACGGTTAGGACAGAGTCAGCAGAGACCACAACAAATAGATGAGCCCCAGAGACAGATCCCATTCAATGTCTATATCGGCCATCAGCACAAATCCTCAGCAAAGTCCACGAGAACCAGATGAGTCTTCTGCACAGACCCTGGCCAGCTTCAGTTCATTCACCATGTGATGTATTCAATCTTCAAGCGGAAGGAACTGGATGGATGTTTGGAGTGATACAAGTCTGACTTGGTTTCTCCCAAGGTTTTTTATTTTTATTTTTTTCTCCATTTCTGTCACTAATGGAGTTTGGGTTCCTTGTCACTCTCACCTTTGCCTTGCTTAGTTGGGGACTCTGACTTGATCTTAAAATAAAGAGTGACCTTTTGCCTCAATATACTCCTAATTTGCTGCTTATTAATAGTAAGTAAGGTAGTTGTTAAGTTAGGCATTCATATGGGGTAGATTAAGGGATCTAAAATTTGGTCATACAGAATAAGGCATTAATGTGTGCTTTATAAATACTAATAAACAGCCAATATGCTAGTAATATGCATGCTAACAAGCAGCTAGTTAATAGTGAGAACTGATCCCTAAACTGAAGTGTGTATGTAAATACAAGCATGTGTACAACAAGTGCATTATTTTAAATGTCAGTACACTGTCAAAGACACTTAATATTAAGTGAGCCCTAATTATTAATAATGAACAATATGCAAAGGGAATTGTTTTGATATATAATAAAAAACTGATAAAATGTAAAATGTATGAATGCAACGTAAGTCAGAAGGGATAAAAGCACCCACCAAATGCATAAATGTAAATACGATCAACAAGAAGTATCAACATATGACTCAAATTCACATCCATGAGTTTCTTTCCCATGCATCATTTTATTATATCCCACCATCATTTCAGACAAATCACAAAGAACAGTGAAACACAAGCAATAAACTCAAATAATACCCAACAAAGAACTGAAACCCAAGAAGAACTTAAATACACAACTAGAGGCGTACAGGTGCGAACTAATGAATAACCATGGCAACTAATGACACATGGGAACATAGGAACAGGAAAAAAAAATAAAAGTCCATGAAAATTAAAGTAAACATAGACAGAATGTGACAGACTTACATTACATTCTGTCACCAAACGCCGCTGTTGTTTGTGCCATTAGAAGTAAAGTTATGGTGAGCATCATTTATTCATGTCACTGGGGGGTTTCTAAAGCACTATTCTTTAATTATTTACATCAATATGCATTGTAAAGAAATTAGTAATGTAGCTCCCCTTAAAAAAAAGAAAAAGAAAAAAAACATTTCAATTTTAGAAATTACAGATGTCTTAATACTATTTGACACAACTCACAGGCAACTTCCATGTTTTGAATAATTATCATGATAATATTCCCTTGCATCATTCAAACATATAACATTCAAAGAATAGAAACTTGAAACTTTGAAACGGAGATCAGCATGTCACTATAGGTCCACTCAACTACTATCTTTTAATTTAATCACATCCCTCTCTGTGACTTTGGCGCATGAAAATGATCTGTATGTTGGACCAACAATCATAACAAGTTGCTCAGACTACTCATCCTCCATTATGTCTGGTTGAACAACGGTGAGCCCTCTTGTACACTTCTGGCGGCTTTAAATATTGAGTTGCAACCACACAATTTATGGTTCATCTATGCGAGTTAACACCCTGTGAACTGAATATGTACTTCTTTATTTGCTGTCTTATTTTGGTTGGACACCATTATTTGGCCCATCATTTTATATAACCCCTCATGCATTGTGACGAGAGGGTGAAAACAAAAATAACATAGGTTTAGAAAACGCATTAACCTCAGGAACGCTGGGCTTTGGAACGGAAGACACCTAAAGATGGTTTTGACACTGAGCCCCGCGGTGAGGTTGAGCTGTGATGCACGGTACACCTTCTCTCAGATGGGTAGCTTGTACTTTGTTATTCCGCCTCTGGGAGAAACACATTTTAGTGTCACTCTTTTTCAATGTTCACCGCAAGCTGAAGTTATGGAAATGTATTTCTAATTTCCGGCTTAAGTGATGTTAATATTTGCCCATGTCGGCAGGTTAATAACTGCATCAGCCACTTTTGCAGCACACAGGCCTCTTCACTGATACACTCAGCACACTCATTACCCCCTGTTTCACGCTTGAACGCTCTGTTTTTAAATCGAAGACAATGTTCAGTTCTTTGGACAGTGCAGTGGCATTCCAAGAATCTGTCCTTCAGGCCTGCATATAATACAGAATATTGAAACAAGCTTCGGGCCCCTGAGGGGCATTTTTATTTGAACCACCTGCTTTACTGACCTTAAAACGCCTGACGACAAATAACTTTACAGTGGATGGACTCATTTCTCATAAGCCATTTCATCTCAAATCATATTCTTCATTCCTGGCCAACCAATAGAAACCGAACACAGTTGAAAACTACAGAACATTATGCATGTGTTGGACAAGCAAATGAAATGTAGCTAGCTAAGCTACAAACCACTACAAACAATGGCTAAACTAAATCCCTACACTAGAATCTGGAGCATGGTAAACATAGTTTACAATACACAGTGTTTGTCTAATACATTTTGGGGTTCAGTTTGTCTTATTAATGCAGTGCTTTCACTAGTTAGCAGTAAGTAACCCTGTTGTCACCTCACCTGAATATGTATAAATTTGTGTGGGATGAAAGAACTTTTCATGATGATGAAGAACTCCAATGTCATGTGAGCTTGAGCATGATAGAGATGATAATCAAAAACAAATGGATCTTTTGGTTGTTGTTGCCGTAGTAACTGAGGTACAAGCTGTAACAGCATTGGAATGGCGGAGGGGAGCAGCAGCTCATTTGCATTTATGGCCAGTAAGCCATGAAATATGTATTAATTAATTATGATCAATAAAAGAATTTGGATCAAGTAACTGGTTTGGGGGAATCCTGACAGAATCAGCCTGAGACATCCCGTCAACAATTGTCCAGCGAATATTTATTGAGACTGCCTATAGAGTAGAATATTACTCTCTTGGCCATAGATAATAATATCCTAATACTCATCCAACACAATTTAAAGAGCACGTAGCTGTGATCGGCATGATTAAGGTCTCCAGATATGAGCAAAACAACAAACAACCTCAAGTGTGACACAAACAAGACTTAAAGCCAGATTTACTAACAGCTTGTGCCAATGCAAACAATAATTTGGTGTTAAAAAACTATTGTAAGGATTTACTAAAGATATGCATTGAAAAATTAGTGCTAAAAAAGGCGTGGACACAGTCATTTTTGTGGCTGACCTTATTGCGTATGCATTTGTAGGCGTTTCCCTTTCAGAAGCCAACTTTATGGGAGGAGAATATTTAAATGAATCACGCAACATGATTTACTAAGATTTGTGGTAGTCAGTTTACTGGTATTTGCACCATATTTGCCACACTAAAAAAGCATGTCTTAAACCAGACGCTAATTTGGACTGCTCTTGGTGGATTGCGCTGGTCATTATGGAAATGATCCAGTTGCATCTGTGTTATTTAATGTGCGCACTGTCAGTAGATCAGCCGCAGAACTTTCCACTCCCATCGGCGCTTTTATGGGATTGCGTTCTCTTGCTAATTTGCCCTGTTTAGTAAATCTGACCCTTAAATTAGTCTAACACACACACATTCTGGTAGAGAAAGAGAGTTAAAGCTGAAGAGTGAGAGATAAAAGCATAAAGTTATGGAAGTATTTGATATTCAGCGGATCTAAAGCCTGCAAGAAACATCAGTTTCTTAGTTCTGACACACCTTTGTGAAAAGGGGTTGGTAATACTTAATGTATCAGTTATAAAGACTAAGTTTAATATTTGCACGTCTTGCCTGTTTGAAAGAGAGTCGTGATGCAATTCGTTGAGGCTCCGGTTGATCTTTGCTGAAGTTTAATTGATGAAATAGAACCAGTTGTGATGCAGAAGGTCACTGATGAATGGAAAGACAAGGCTACAGTCTGGCGCAAACTTAGGGGTCCTTCAAAGACTTCTAGCTCAGCATCATCTCCACTGACTTTTAATTCTTCAAGAAGAAGAATCTCTATCTAAAGAAGTGTCTCCATTTGAAAGAGAGTCCTGATTTGTCGAGGCTCCGTTTGATTTTTGTGTAGCACCGTATTTTGATGGTCCCTTTTGAAAATTCTTTTGACAATAAATAACGTTGCACCTATTATTAGTATTAGTAGACTGTCTGCTTAAAATCTGCTAACTCTTTATTGTAATGGTCTCCAGACAGACATTCTACGGACTATAAGTAACTTTGCAAGTACATGTCAACTTAATCTAACTCTAACCTTACCAGTCAACTAATGCTCTACTAACACTCCGATGAGAGTTAGTAGACATGTAGGTGCAGCGCTACTTATAATCATCATAATGTGTTAAAAGGACCATCAAAATAAAGTGAAACCAATTTTTGCTTAAGTTTTGTTGATGAGAGAACCAGGTTTGATCAAGAAGATCCTTGATGATTAGAAAGACAAGGCTGCAGTTTGGCACGAACTTAGGGATCCTTCAAAGACTTCTATCTAAGCATCATCTTCATTAACTTCTAATTCCTAAAGAAGAACTTATTAGATTTCCATATGTGAAATACTGCATATTGTCTTATTAATTAACAACATACATTTCTGCATGGGTAAGAAGACTATTTCTGCTTGGTTCTAATACAGTGATGAGATGAGCGAGCCATTAAGGAATTGTACTTTTGGAGAGAAAGTTTAAAATCCTTTTTTCTTCTAGTGGGGTGTTTGCATATGAAATTTGAGTGGGGAAATATTCTTATTACAGAGTAGTTCCACCTTTGCTTATTGAGGGAGGAGTATTGGGATTAAATTATAAAATATAACAGTTGTATAGCAAATATAACAATTGCATGTCTGATCTGTCTCAACTCAACTGTATGCCCCCAAATGTAGTTCCATTTAACCACTTGTTAGCAACTCCCCTTTTCAAAAAAAAAGTACAAGGGGATATTTGAGGGAATAATTACAAGGGAATAATTGTGTCAGCCATAGACCTTATTTAAGGTATTTAACCAAAAAATGAAATTATTTGAAAGGTATTGCCCCCTTCTATAGCTTCAGTGCAGTTAGCTACATCGTAGTGTAGCAGTCTTAACTTTTAAAAGAGTAGAATGGCTGTGGTTAAAGTAGATACTCCAACACTGATACTGAAGGCGGTATATGAAAAAAAAAAAAAAAAAGTGATTAAGGAAAATATTAAATAAAAAACAAAACAAAAACAAATTTTGGTTGGTGAGATTGACAGACCCAGTCGTTAGACTTCAAGTAACATCACGGGAAACCACTTTGTTTTCATAAAGCCTTACAGGCTCCGTTTTGAGAATACAAATATCTCTGGGCATTGTGCACGTATTATCCTAAGCAAGTTTGGCCTCTACAAGGACAAGGGGCTGCAGGCAGAATGCTGGTAGGGTTTTGTGAACCGCAGAAAACCACCAGAATCCTTTGGGCCCCAGGGCCTCCACCCGTCTTCACAGCCACCATCATGAACTTTACGCCTAGAGCTGCAAAGTTCAAAGTAAACACACTCACACATACATACTCAAACAAACAAAGGGCACTTTCTTAAAATAGACGATGACTGAGAAGATGAAGGATTACTGGCACTGGATGACCGTTGATCCCGTTCAGCTGCTTTCAGTTAATTGTTTGCACCAACTGACATCATAATAATGTAATTTTCCAAGCAGATATTCCAAGAAAATGAACAAATGCCACAAACACTGTGCCTCATAAAATGATAAATTCAAATTTGCATTAACGTTAAAAAAAAAACAACAACTTCACAGCGGTTACTATCAAATTTCCGGTGTGCCACACTTAAGTTTTGATAATTGCTGTTTTCAGAATTATCTGAATGTACTTGGCATTTGCATCTAACTTTTAATCATGTGTGTAATTTGAAGAAGGAGCAAAATCTCTCTGAAGCATGATACCGCCCTACCTCTAATGGTCTACTGTGCTGCATATCAAATACAGATTTGCTCCTATCAGATATCATAAGACAGTGCTGAAATATTAATGAAGCACATGTGTAGCGGACTGACCATAAATAACAGGGCTCACCAGGGACTCTATACTGCGTGACACCGGTGATCAACAGAGCAACAAATCAACTGTTCTGCACCAGTGCAGCCCACTTATACTTCACCTTGTATTATTTGTTAATTGTTCGATTTTATGTAAATTTCTTCTTGGAATATTAAAGTATCAATGTATGTATTAACATACATTAAGGCACATGTATTAAATGTAAATGTTTTGCTCTTAGGTTTTACAGTATTTTATAACAGCAATTAATTTCAAAGTGTGTCCATGCATGGAATTTCTAAACCTAATGTATGGATTTGCTCAAATAAAAGTTTAGAGAATGGAATTTAGTGCAGTCATTTTCACATAAAACATTATATTGTGTTAAATAAACGTTAACTCTAAGAAGTGTTAAATTAAATATTTTTTAAGAGTTGATTTTTAACACTGGTAAGGAGTTCATATTATAATTAACTAAATTTTAGAGTTACAGTTACTCTCTATAGGATTAGTATTTGAACTCCACAAAGAGTTAAATTTTTATCTCTGAAAAAAAAAATCAACTCCAGAGTTATTTTGTTGGTTTCACTTTATTTCGATAGTCCACATTAGACATTCTACTAACTATAAGTAACTTTGTAACTACATGTCAACTAATTCTCATTCATTTGCAACTACATGTCTACTAACTCTCAATAGGGTAGGTTTAGGGTTTGTAGAATAAGTTGACACTTGCAAAGTTTCTCATAATCAGCATGTTGTGGACCCATTAAAATAAAGTGTTAGAAGATATTAAGTAGACAGTCTACTAGTACTCTAATGACTACTAGTTGACATGTAGTTGCAAAGTTACTTATGGTTAGTAGAATGTCTAAAGTGGACTATCGAATTAAAGTTTTACCATTTTAACTAACATGGAGTTTATTCCAAAGGCCAGAAATTGCTGTGTACCCATGCAAAATCACAAAGTCACAATGCCAGGTAAACATGAGTGAACATGAGAAAGTATTTTATTTCAAATGTTGAAAGACGTCAATACACAATTTTTCAAGTTTAAGTCCACCAAAGTTAATCTACTCTCCTGTCTGATTTGTTTGTCGGACAAAATGGCAGATTTGGTGTTATGATTGGTCAGGTCGCCTGTCAATCAAGCTCTCTGCAAAAGGTTAATTCTATAGCCCTATTTGGACGGGGCTAGTTTTCTAAACTACATTTGAGTTTCAGTTCCTATCACCCGACATCTGCAATTTCATGTACTTATTCGGACGGGACTAACATCTCTATGTGAATGTGTTTTCTAGATGTGATGAGGTTGCATGCATCACATACGGTGTATATGTCTAATGAAATATGTATTAATATAATTTTAATTTATTATATAAACTTTTTTAAATAAACTTCACATGAGTTTATAGAAGTGGCTGCTTATAATAAATTTGGCTCTGCTTATTAATTTTATTAATTTTTTTTTTTTTTTCCCTTAGATACTATCCATAGTGAAAGATGCAGCATACAGAAGTTTGGTGCGTAAATGTAGCTCAGGTAGGCCAAAGAGCACATGAGGAGAAGTGTTGGGATAATACGATATCAGCAATCACAGACCTTTGCATTAGGACAGGATTAGATTTCTCAGAGGACCACTGATTTTGCCAAAAAAAAAAACAGTAGGTAATTGCTCTGGAATTTTTACAGAGGTTATGTGAGAAAAACACAGACTTGGCAGATTTGCACAGGATTAAAATCACAAAGCACGTCTGCGAAACACAAATTTCTTTAAGGTCCCCCTGGAACACTAGTCCCATCTGAACAGGGCTTATGACACTGTTTCTGGAGGCACACTAACATTAGGCCAGCACATTTTCAAATTCTTCCTAATCAAACAAACCTGATTTTACTTATTAGTAGTAGTAAGCTGCAATCAGATTCATTTGAAGGTCCCTTCAATCCTCCCTACTCCCTGAAAACAGAATGTCAGATGAGGTTCACTTCACTTTGCATTCATTCAGAACACCCTGTAACGTCTTCAAACACAGACAAAACTCAAATCATGAATATAAGATGAGTTTGAGGCATAATGACACAATATACTTATTCTTTAAATAAGTTATATGTAAATTAGCATGGGTTGATGTAATATACAGTAGCCTACCAACCCGTTCTCACTCACAACTCATCACATATTGACGTTTGGTCAGGACCCCTTGGTGTCATTTTTGACGCTCAAGGTACCCCTTTAGCGTCACTTTTCGACGTGCAGGGTTTTCCATTGTTTTCAGTTGTTCATCTTAATTTAATGGTTCACTTGCATTTGTAAAAAAAAGAAAAAAAAAGAAAGAAATAATTTTATATAAATTTATACTTTCATTGGTACAATGGCGTTTTAGTGCCTCGTTAAAAAAAAAAAAAAATCTAAAATTACGAGATTAAAGTCGTAATATTTCGAGAATAAAGTCGAAATTATGAGAATAATGTCGAAATATTACGAGAATAAAGTCGAAATGTTTCGAGAATAAAGTCGAAATGTTTCGAGATTAAAGTCTAAATGTTTCGAGAATAAAGTCGAAATGTTTCGAGAATAAAGTCGAAATGTTTCGAGAATAAAGATTATAGTTATAATATTTTGAGATAGGCTATTCTAGCCTTTTGCGCATGCAAATGGCCTAGATTGGGAGCACCGGGAGATATTCCAAAGTCTCAGCTTTCAAAATATGTCAGTTTTATAGCGAAATACAAACAATATGTAGGCTATATTGCAATAATTTTTTGTCAAGCGGCATTTGAGTCAATCATCTTTCCGATTACACTAATGAACGACGAGACATTATTTTCATTATAAATTAGGCTAAATGTTTTTTTTTCATGCCTTATGATGTTCCTTCACTTATCTTGCTATAAACTTGAAATAAAGATCAAAAACACATTTATAATTTGTATTTCGTTATAAAACTGATCGTTATAAAGCTGAGCTGTGTGTAAAAGCAACAAAGCACAAAATAGTTGCGATTACTGGTTGGCTGGCGCGCTACAAATAATGAATGGAAGACGTTAAATATTATGTCCTCATTTACAGTATTATACCATGAATAAAACAGTTTGTGAATAGTCACTTAACATTTACAGCAGAAAAGACAACAATATAACTTATGTTAACAAATTTGAGTCCACTTCAACCTTTAGATCGTTTTATTGCTGTTTAATTAAACAGGCTATTTGAGGAATGAATGTTTGGATGCCACAGACGTTTTTGCGGAGTAGGTGGTGGAATTTTCACAATAATTTAATGAACTGATTCATACAAATACAGCGATCTGTCACGCCACATTAAAGAGCTTGAAAATCACATTATTGTGAGACACATAATTTGTGTTTCGCTATAAAACTGATTTTGAAAGCTGAGATTTTGTTTTATATTAAAAGCACTAAAAGCACAAAGCTTAAGCTATTGCTATTGGGTGGCTGGCGCACTACAAATAACGAATGCAATGGAAGACATGAAATATTATTTCCAAGCATACTGTGACTGTCCCCGCGAGTATGACACATGGTATGATTTCTGCTAATAATCCCACATATATTTGTAGTGTATTAAAAAAAGGGTTAAATAAGAGATCTACAGCGCCCCCCAAAGGAATGTCGATTGAGTGTGAGCTGATTTTAAGATAAACAGTTGTTTCTGTTCAGTCTGTTAATAAATATCATATTCTTGATATTAAGCTATTTCCGCGAGTCCTTAAAATTGACTCTTTCGCATCCCAGTAAGATGATGCGGCCACTTGGACGCAACAATAGTCAAATCAATTCCGGTGGCCTGGCAACTTCCCGGTGCTCTCAATCCGGGCTATTTGCATGCGCAATATAGGCTATACTCTCAAAATATTATAACTTTAATTTCTACGATTTAAATTCTCGCAACATTTCGACTTTATTCTCGAAACATTTCGACTTTATTCTCGTAATATTTCGACTTTATTCTCGAAATATTTCGACTTTATTCTCAAAATATTTCGACTTTATTCTCGAAACATTTTGACTTTATTCTCATAATATTTCGACTTTATTCTCGAAATATTACGACTTCAATCTCGTAATCTTAGATTTTTTTTTATTTTTAACGTGGCACTAAAACGCCGTCGTACATTGGAGCACCTAACCCCACCCCTATCCTAAACCTTCCCACTTCTGAACAATACAAAACACGTACAGTCACAGGTATTTATTGCAAAAACTGACCAAAAAAAAAGCAGTATAAAAGCATCACAGACAAGTCGTGTTGCATTCCAAGTCTTTTAAAAAATAGGCCTATAAAATATCATATCACTATGAATCATGAATCATTTTCAAAAGTGCTAAAGTTTACACTTTATTTCGATTGTCCATGTTAGATATTCTACTGTTTGCAATATTTCTTAAAGTCAGTAAAATGTCTGTTGGGGGGGATCAAACTAAAGTGTTAGCAGCTATTAAGCAGACAGTCTACTAATACAGTGACTGCTAGTTGACACATAGTTGCAAGTTACTTATAGCTAGTGGAATCTCTAAACTGGACTATCAAAATAATGTGTTACCCATTCACATAATGAAAATTCACATAATTAGATGTGTCTTTTATCTTATTTAACCATAATTGAGATTGCATTGCATTGTTGCATTGTAACTATCACTTCTCGCACACTTTATAAAAATGTGTACAAAACACAGCTGGGACTTAATAAACTCAATAATAACAATGAAGCATCAACTCCTCTTCACAGCCTTTATTTTATTTAAACTTCTTTAAGTGCTAGAGTGATGCACAATGACTGGTGGGTAAATTTACTCTCCACTTCCCCTGTTATGTTTCTATGTTCCCTTATACCCTATGCCTTTTGCAGTCCCCTTCGACTGGAACATTTTCACTCCCTTCGAATTGGAATCTCACTCAAGATGGCAGAATACTCTGTGAAGTCCACTTCGCAATGGGTGAATCTATGGGACTTTCCCCAGTCCATTCATTTAACTGCGTGATTTGAGGTATCATCATGTAGGAAGATTTACCCCCTAAAGTTTTTCAAAAGTATGAGCAATAGTAATGCAATAGTAATTTTGTGAGCATTCAGAATAATTGAGGTAATATGAAAAGGATTTTTGTCTTTTTTTTTTTCTTTTGCACATGCTCCTTCTATACCTGAAATGGTTTTCACACACTCATTTGAATTCTAAACTGAAAAAGTGCTTGAAAAGTGTCAAATTGCTTAGTAAATGTTTAGTCCTCTGGTGCTCTGTAATATTTATGTTAACCTTGTTACAACATTTAACAACTGTCCATAATCTGCATATTCTGGAATGTAAATTGTATTGCATTTTCCTGTGATGAACAGGATGTACCTAAGAGAATAAACATTGGTAACACTTTATTTCACAGTGTTCTTATTACAGTTTTTAAATCTAAATACTAATATATAAAAAAGGCCACCAAGTCTGCACAGACCCTATCTGCAGCTTCAACAACCCTCCCACCAAACGCTGGTGTAATATCTATCCCAATTTTCAAGAAAAAGGAACTAGATGAAATATTCTGAAAGATATCAGTCCTCAACCTGACTTGTGTTGCAGCCTGGAATTAAACCACACCAGGTTTCTCCCAAGGTTTTTTTCTCCATTTCTGTCGCCAGGTACTTACCGAGTACTCATACTTAATATATATAATTACACTGTAACAAAAACACCTTAAAATAAAGTATGGCCTAAAAGTTCTTTTCTGCACTATTCTGTTTTTCCTTAAACACTAGTGTGTATATAAATTGTTAAATAAATGCTTAACTAGAAAAATAGTGCTTATTTCACTCTTAATTGGCTGCGGTGAAAGAATTCTATGCAGGATGCATATTTGTTGTATTAACACATTTCACTATTTGAAGAGAAAGAGCAATAATTACTTTCAGTAAACCTATTGAAATGCACAATTCACACAATATGTTGTGCTGATTTAGCTTTGCATTCTGTAGCAACATCCCTTTATATGTAACGACAATGTAGTAGAACATTTATTATACAAGAACGTATAAAGACCAACTAAACTGTAATCAGATTGATCATTTTATCATCAGGGCCAAGTGTAAGTGAGATTCCCTTACTCAGGGAATTTTAAAGGCCATCGATAAGCACACACACCCTAATCACCAGCAGGTTTGTACGGATTGCACTGTTTTATTCACCATGTCAATTACAGACTCTAATTATAGCTTTCACCAGCTCAATGAAAGTGATTATGTGGTGTAATTATTCTAAATGCAATTAGGAATGGTGTCGTAATAAAAGGTCAGATGACATTTAGTAAAGCACTTTCACCACGTGGTATTCCTAAAAGCAGATCGCACATTGACACGTGTGAGCATGGCTACATTAATTTTTAAATAGAGAGTGTGAGCTGCCCTTTCTAGCTCTCGTCTCTTGGTCAAGAGCTCGAGCGTGGTGAAATAAATTCATCATGGCAATTAGAAGGGTTTTTGTTCGGGCTTGTTTGAACTTTGCTTGACAAATGAGGAAGAAGACAACCTGCCATGATCTTTTTACCCAGTCAGAGTCTTCACTCGCTCTCTTTGTGAGTGCATTTACAGTCACTCAGAGGACTGAATGGACATCCACTTCAACGGATGAAAAACTCGCTAATGAATTAAAAAAAAAAAAAAAAACTGTATCAAAGGCTCCATCCATGTCATTTTAGCCATGTTTCTTCATCTACCTGGACTGCGTCCTGTACTGAACCTGAAATTGATTTCGATATGAGCATTTTATGTCGCCAAATGTAGAATTCATTCAGGCCAGAAAAAAAGAAAAGAAAGAAAGAATGAGAAGCTATACACAGAGGTGAAGGATGGTTGGTTCAGGGCAGAGGCACTGAAAGAACCTTTTTTTCCACAACCTCTTACTATAATAAACAAGCCCACATATGTTTGTAAGACCACATATCCTAGCTTACATCTTCAAGATGCATTGATGTGGAGATTTTGTCAGTAGCAGAGAGCTTCCTCTTCTTTGAAATATCAACACAATAAATAGTAGATGCTATATGATCTTACTGAGAACTAGTTCCACTAAAAAATAACCATAAATAAATACTAGAAATGAAACACTCATAATGTCCAGGATGTTAATGGTTCTTGAATGATTTCATTCTTCTGCAGATGTGAATGGAACTGAAGTACACCATGCCAACTGAATATACAGCAGCACAGCAAAATAAATCATGTTTTACCTGAGTTCAAAGCTTATAGAAAATATAGTATTGTGAAGACAATAAGAAAACAAAATATCTTTCTCTTGTCCTCATGGTTTGCATGCAAAAACAAACATACAACAAGGACAGTTCTTTTAATAAATGACGGAAAAATTACGGATCTAATGAGTCTTATGACATCTAAAATGTATGACATGGTACATAGTATATCTTTTGTTAAGCATTTGTGTTTTGTGTAGTTAAGACTCATTAATGGAGGTCTTTAAAATAACTACACTCTAAAAAATGCTGGGTTAAATACAGCCCAGCGCTGGGTAAAATATGGACGAACCCAGCGATTGGGTTGTTTAGAACCACCGGTAGTTTACTGCCTAGAAGGATGGGTTAAACATTTAACCCAACTGTTGGTTGAAAACAACCCAGCATGTGTTCTGTCCAAGCATTTTACCCAGCATTTTTAGAGTGTAATTAAAGTAACTAATAGAAAAGCTGGGGTAAAAGAACTGCTATAGTTTCAGAACTTCTTCTAAATGTTAATTCCTCTTTGTTTTTTTTGGATGTCTCAAAACTATCAACCTGACAGTTACTAAAGCTCTTAGCAACATCATATTAAAAATCTTAATTTCTATTATTATCTGACTATCTATTAATGAAATACAGTGATTGACAACCATCTCTCTGTGATCATGGGCAGTTTAGCATTATGTGACTAATTTACAACACAACAAAGGTAAACAGAAAGCATTCATCTAATTTTCTTTCTTGCACTGAAATGGTTGAGCTCAGTGCCGACTCATTTTCCACTACTCCTTTTCTCATGAATTGAAACGTGTGCAAAGGATTGTGGGTGTTTTGAGGATGTGAGGATATACTTTCTGCATCCTTCAAAATATGCAGAATGAAGGATGTGAAACAAAGGCTGTGTTCCATGTATCCTTCAAACTGAGATGCCTCCGATGGCGCTTGATGACGTACAGTAGCAGCTGAGATATGCAGCCTTTCTATTGAGAAACAAGCAATGTCTCGAGAGAGAGAGAGAGATGTAGAGAAGGTCCAAAGCAGCCTAATTAGACACACCTGCTCAGATGAAATTAGGGGTATGTTTCCAAAAAGCATCGTTAGCTAACTATAGTAACAAGTTTCATTGAACTCTATTAGTAACAACGGACTATAGTTCACTATAAGACTGTCTGGATTGCTATTATGAGCTACCTGAAAATATCTCACCACAGGATAGTCTATTTTTTTCTGATGGCAGTTTTATTTTCTGAGACCTTATCCTTTGTTCCAATATAAAAACAACCACACCTACTTGAAAGACAGTGATGAAACACTTGATCTCTAAACTTTGAAATAAGTTATCAGAAGCTGAAACAATAGTAGCTATACATGTAGTTTTTACCACAGGAGAAGATGTTTTAAAGAGAAACTCATCTTCTGCTTCTCCATGGAGAACTTTTCAATACAACAATAGTTCGTAATGATCACATCTGTCAATAAAGACTAAAGACACCATAAGCACTATAAAACTAGTTTGTGTGCCATATTTCAAGCCATGACAATTTTGACTGAAAGTTTAGTGGTTATTCACTAAAAATCTTCCCTTCCAAAACTCTCAAAATAAATATCACAGCTTTGGTGCAGGTTGGGCATCAATGACATCATAAGTAATTTCATATCCAATATATTATAACATATTATACTAAGGGGCCGTTGAATGCTTGAATCCGATTGGCTGATGAACGTTCTAAGGTGTGCAATTATTTTCAGGGAAACGCACGGCAAACGCGGGGCAGCTCTTGACCGCATTACATGTAAATATCGTTTTGCCCAAATGATTTCAGTTATTTCAAAGGTCCTTTACAGCTTACAACAGCAAAATAACCAAAACCCACAAAGACACTGGCCAAACACATACACATAGTAAGAAATAGGATAAAAACGACAGATCATTTCCATGTTTTGTCACAAAATTACGTTTTATTATGTACGTAAAGCACAATACATACTCTATTTCTCCCGCTCTCTCTCGCTTACAGACACATAGTTTACACACATGGAAACATACGCGCTAATGTTGTTAGCACTACTCTGACGACTTTGTCAGTAAATAGTTTAGCAACTTAAATTTACATGCCATTTCTCACAAGCAAGGTAACAACGTGAAGAAAATGAACTTAAAGTTTCACTATAAGTAGGGACGCTGCCTGCTGCTGAACACTTTTGAGAGACAGACTCAGAGAGGTAGGCTAATTCACAAACGCTCTCTCTCTCTCTCTCTCTCTCTCTCTCTCTCTCTCTCTCTTTCTCTCTCATATTAGCTGCATTTGTCTGCTATCAATGGCTCAAGTCTCCGTTACCAGGTTTAAAATGACGTTTTGGAATTAGCAACGGAGGCTTTGAATGAGATCCAGAAGATATTAATCCTACTCACAATAACATTTTAAGTACAAAAACCGGACGAATGCCTTGAAATATATCATCTGATCGATGTCTTGAGGTGTGGCAATCGTAGTATAAGCAGAATAATTGACTCTGGGCCACTGAATTATTCGAAAAATAATGCACATCCTTACATAAATATACTGCCATATTTGATTTAAGAGCTCTATAGTGGAGGAGAATTTCTGTTTCTCAAACAAAACTTGTGTTCTTTAAAGACTTACGTAGACTATAGCTTCTTCTATGTAAATGACACAATGACAAAATTTTCATTTTTGGGTGAACTATCCCTTTAATACCAGCTGACAAAGTTTTCTTGAATGGACTGGCCTTCTGCTTTCTGCCTCTCAACTACAAATAGCACGCAAATACCACAAGGTCCCAAAAATGGACTGCAAAGAGCTTCTGATGTGTTTTTTATTTTTTTCCTAGCATGTTTTAAAATACAAAACCATAGATTTTTTTCAAACCAGCCTCTTCATGAATTACTTTAAATACGTGGAACAGGAAACAACTGTGCCAGATTTCCAACCCCGATGAGCCAGGCTGCCTCACGCAGGTTGAAACTGTTTGAAAATCACAAGTTCAATTGAAAAGCAGCAAGTATTTTTCACACAAAGGCCCTGTCATATGGTGATGATGTCTGTTCTCATTTTCCACAGATTTCTCTAGGCTGTTATGCTTTCTCAGTGCCACTAAGAGCTTTCTTAATCTCAGTGTCAATAAGTATGCTAATGTAAAATCAGAATGTGTTATAGAAGTTGTATATGAAAGGAAATAATGGTGCATTAGACTACTTTAAACACCTTGAGCAGTCAGTCATGGCCTTCCCCTGAACCTGTATTTGCATTTGTTAAAAAAAAAAAAAAAAAAAACTTCCTAAAATCACTGCTTGCTCTGATAAATTGCTTCGTAAGCATGTGACAGAAGTAACACTAACTACGCAGTTGCTCCATCACTGCAAACCAGAGCGAGAGCCTGCCAGGCTTTGGCTGCATGCATTCTGGGAGAGCCGACAGGCCTACACCTTGTTAACAGCACTCAAAGTGGCACTGAACCCCGTCTTTTTAAAATGTTCTCATTCCACAAAAACCTGCAAGGCCTCCAGTCATGGCCACATAGCCTGTCGGCACGGTGTAGAGAGGTAGGGGGCCATGGGACTGAGAGATTCACGCTGCATGCTGACAGAGCGCGCCAGAGAGGGGCTACGGGCTCGGCAGACAATGAGCCCTGACACATGCCAAATCAGCCTGAGTGCACACACAGCAAAGCCTTAAGGCAAGTGACAAGGTACCTGGCCTCAAAAATGAGCTCATCTGGCCAAGTCCTGCACTTAAAGTGTGGCTTGAGAGTTACTTAGCTCATTAATGATAACTAGATTTGCATTTCCTGAAGGAACAAGCAGTGTTTTCAAAGCAGCACAAGAATAGTGTTAAAGTTTAGGTTCAAGGCTTTAGATAACATATTTAAAAATGTCTCAAGACCTCAGCGCTCTGTGTTTAGAAACATTTCAAAATGCAAATAGAAGACTAATCCAAATTCAGTATGCAAATATTACAATGGCCATGTTTCCATCCACATATTTTTATGCAGATATTGGGATACCGCATTAAAAAAAAAAAAAAAAACTCTGGATAGAAATGCCAAGATGCACATGAAATCTTAAACTGTACATAAAAATGGATCATTTTTTGTATCCGATAACAAATCATTCAATAAAATAGCTATTACAAATATTACAATAACTGTTCCACATATTTTTATGCAAATTTTGGGATGCCATAGAATAAAATGCCAAGATGCGCATAAAATCTTAAAATGCGCATAAAAAGTGCTCATTTGAAGCAGATCATTTTTTGTTCAATAAGAAAAATCCACATATGAACTAAAATGTCTCCTTCCACTATTTTAAGCAACTTTTGGGATATCAAAAATAAAAAAAAATCCAAGCTATAAATGTCAAGGTGCACATAAAATCTTAAAATGTGCATTAAAATGTTTTATTTTGATAGTCCACTTTAAACATTCTACTAGCTATATGTAATTTTGCAACTACATCTCAGAATAGTATTAGACTGTTAGGTTAGGGTTAGGGTTAGAAGAATAAGTTGATGTACTTCAAAATTTCTTACAGTCAGTAGAATGTCTGTTGGGGGATCAGATTAAAGTGTTAGCAGATATTAAGCAGACAGTCTACTAATGTTCTAATGACAGCGTAGTTCCAAAGTTACCTAAAGTAAGGATGTCTAAAGGTACCAAAAATGTATGCATTCAATTAAGGTAGATGTTTTATTAAAGGTGAGGTAAGTGTTTCTGGTAGCCAATGTTGATATTTGAAATCACCAAAATAAACACGCCAGACTTTAGCCGGTGTACACACGGTGTAAGCCTTCTTTTGTTCCACAGACGGTTTCCTCTTTTGTTTTTTTATCCGCCATCTCTACCTTTCTGTCGTCGCTCGGCTAATGTCCATCATGTGCACTGAGCGCTCTCTCCTCTGGATCATGAGTAGCCACGCCCCTTACTGCTGATTGGCTACAAGTTTGTTTTGGTACTGGGCCCGACTCAGTTTTCTAAAGCGTTTTTGCAAAAATACATACCCCACATTTAAATAAGAACACATTCACATAAACTAGGAAGGAAACACATTTACCAAATAAATTCAATGACGTTGCCCCGACAGATCATATGATTGGATAAGGACTGACCAGCAGACCAGTCTCATTGCACACATCTAAAATATTGTTTTAGTCGATCTGAAATATCTCTCATCAATGATTTGGTATAATTACCTCTCAGAACTGTCTCACACGATTGCGTTCCTAAACATCAGGCATCCGCCTCTGAATGCAAGATAACATGACAGTGTTTGTTATTGCGTTTCATCTTGCGCTCTGAGGCGCAAGTAATTTATTATGTAAGAAAAAAGAGTCAGGCTTCCCTGGTTGCAGAAACGTTTTATTATTGTTGAGACACTGCGCCATTTTTGCGCCAGTTAGGTATGTGTTGAAATGTTGGACTATAACCTTGCAGAATTCTATAGTCTCATGATATAAATAGGCCTGCACTCTAATGTTTATGACCTGTGGCAATACTTTTGTAGCAGTGTAATTTTTAATGTTTATTGCTTGTCCCCATGTACACCCATTGTAAGTACCTTTGGAGGGATGAGTCTAGCTTATTTTCTGAGGTAATCAAAAACAATTATGCAACAGATGTCACTGAACTGAACCCAGAACATTCCTGTACAGTTTGTACAACAGCTTAGTGGTGTCTGTTCAGGGATGACTGCAGTCAGAGGAACATTGTACTTAAACTAAGAACAAATCAACAACATTAACTTTCAAAATCTTTTTGAAAGTGGTACCTGCACAATACCTCAAGCATTCACAAACATTTGGAAATTATGCGGGAATGTAAACGGTGGGACTGTTTTTAGAGAGGGGCGGGGATTGAAATTCCCAGAGTTCATCTCTTTTCATCGACTCCTAATCAAGGAGACAAGCCATGTGGAAATGCAGCTGCATTGATGGAGGGGATAGAAGGAGGTTGAAATTCATGGGAGTATGCAGTCGGCCTTAATTGCATATTTGCCAGCTCTTAGCAGGCCAAGTGGAAGACAATGGCAAGCTGTGCAGACAGGTAGAGAGTGAGATTTTTTACAGGACACTGACTGATACGGCTCTGGAAAACATCTGCGGGGAGCCACGTCTCCCCGGAGTCTGAGATTCAGGTTATCGTTTCCCTGTGCAATCCAATGTGCTAAAATGTAAAATTGCTCTCCTACCACTTACTCCCTATTTGAAATCTAGATTATTATGACTCTAGGTGACATGAAGCCTGGATCCAATATCCTTTTGAATAACCGAGAAAAAAAAAAAAAAAAGGCGGATCTTGAGAATTTTTTAGGTATTTGCTGGAGCTATAGATCAATGAATAATAATAAATCACAATCCATTCTCAGCCTCATGTCTGAGAACCATTTTGTTAAATTACCGGATGATGCATATTGCACACCAGAAGGGAATAAACTTTCTTCAACTGACGTTATGAACTTTTTTAGCTATCCGTTGTTCTCAAATCACGATGTGCGAAGCAACCGACGAGGGATATTCAATGGATCTGCATCTCTTCAGCCTTCTGTAAACTGCAGAGAGAATGAACTGTTGTTGAATAATGGATATATTGGATAATGGATAGTTTGTTCGTTTTAAATCATAAAATAATATGCCTTTTTAAATAAATACAAAAACATTGTGATGTTTTGTGGTAGACAAAGACAAAGGTCAGCCTCATACAGAAGTTAATGTGATGATGAATGCTGTGTTATTTTGCTTGGACATGCTAGCAAGAACTTAAAGAGAACCAGTGTCCACTACCAAACAGTAGTTTGGGGTCAGTAAGATTGTGTTTTTGAAAAAAGTTTCTTCTGCTGACAGAAGCTGCATTCATTTGATCAAAAATACAGTCAAAACAATAATATTGTATTATTGAAAAATAACTGTCTATTTAATAGATTTAAATTAATAAAATAATTTATTCCTGTGAGGACAAAGCTCATTCATTTCTCTTGGACTTAGTGTCACATGATCCTTCAGAAATTCTATGCTGATTAATTTGGTGGGTGTTCAAGGAACATTTCTTCAGGATCCATCAATGAATAGAAATCTCTAATGGCTTTTTATCATTCTAAACATCTTTTCTGTCACTTTTGATTAATTTATTGTGTCCTTAATTAAAAAATAATAATAATAATTTCTCTCACAAAACAAATAAAAATACATTTGCATTCTATAAAAACTGAAAATTAGGAAAATTTTGACTGTCGTTGTTGTCAGGGATTTTTTGATATTCTTTAATATACAAAGGAGGCAATAAAAAAACAATCATATGGCCTTTCAAATTGATATATTATGCATGTTTTTATATATTATGGCCAACATTCATCAAACCACGCGTTGTCTTTGAGGCTAAATTACATGTTCTTTGTAGTTCGTGATTAAATGCATGAAGAATTCGTCTCATCCAGGGAAGTGCTTTCTAGTCTAGGCATTTCTTCAGCCCGCACAGCCTCATTATTGTAATAAGAACAATATTGAGTGCATCTTTGCAGAGAACATGAACGGCAACGCTGGCTAATGTACACTGATACCTGCAATAATGGTTTATCAGCCAAGCCAACTGCTGTAGCTGAGCACAAAAATTCGACGTGATTGCAATGCTGTATCTTTTCAAGAGGGTATTTGCATTGTGGTTTCATTGATTTTCATTAGGCATGTTCCGGGCACCGAGCATGCTTTAAGTGAAATGAATGCTTGTGGAATATTTTTGACTTCAATGTCTCATGGGCAGCTCACAAAATCACCCTTATGCATCCAGTGCCTGAGTTAGGTGAAAGATGAATGCAACCGAAGGATTACGCACTGGTCCGATGGGGCCAATGCCCCGGGGCCTGAGACTGTCAGGGGCCTCCAGCTGAATGACCTGCGGTGCCTCGACATTTGGAAAAAAGCTCCTGCAAATTGAAAGAGACAGATGAACAGTGCTTGATGTGCCAGTGACTATTGTGTCAATGTGAAATACCCAAAGATATGAGAAATTGGATCTGCCTCTGTCTCCTGAGACAAGTAGTGCAGCTGTGATTTTTAATTTTCATTTTTTTAACACTCTTTTGCCATTTATTATACACGTGTGTTCATTCTTGTAATTCTTGCCTTCTTATATTTGCAATGCAAATTCTTGTTATTTGGTCATTATCTCACAATTCACAGATTTCTTTTAGACATTGCACAATAAATATCTGAAGGAATTATTCCGCAAAAACAAATCCAGCCTTCACTTTAATAAATGAATGAACAGAAAGTACAGGATGATTTCAAACTGAATTTCAACTCCATCAAACAGAATTCTGATGGTGCATATCAAACATGTATTAAATATATTAAATACAGAGCCTTTTTTTACAGGGCCTATTTTAGTGCTATCACATACCATTTTAAAATAAGGATATTGTCTAAAAATGCCAACATTTCTTTACAATTTATATAACATTGAAAATACAGTATAAGGACAATTCCATACAAATTTTAATAAATTAAATCTCAAGATAAAGGCTGACTTTGATATTTCCTAAACTTAAGTGTGACTAAAGGTTTTATCACTGCTGTGGAAATAGATTCTGACATACAATCTAAATTTGTCCTTCCTTCAAAGTATAATGTTACTTTAGAATATTTATTTTTAATATACATATTCTGTTTTTCTTGAGTTTATATTTTTATCCATATGTAATCTTGATTTATGGCCTTAAGATAGGTTGCTTTAGAATTTTTTTGAATGTTTAACTCAACAGACCTTGTCTGTGTAAAGTTCTACTGATCTAAAGTTCTACTCATTCTACTGATCTTCTCAAATTTATTTCAAAGTAGAAATGTCTCAAACTAAAAGAAATGTAAAATTGTGTTTTCTTTAGGAATCAAAGAATTGCCAAAGGCCTCAGAGGACCATAATCCATCCTTGATGAATCCATCTTTCATTTGTCTGGGATGGCAAAAGAGGAGGGTGGAGACAAACAAATAAACAAACGGAAAACAGGAAGCATCAGAGAATCGAATGACCCATCCTACTTTGTTGTCGGTGCATGATTTTCAGGAGTACTGAAAACAAGGATATGCTATTTACCATCATCTCTATATAACAGAGATATTTCCAGGCCCTCTTCACCATTGAGATGGCCTCCTCGAACCCCTTTCCCTCTGGCTGAGTGAGAGAGAAACAGAGTAGTTACTCAACCTCAGAAACATATCCAATCACCTGCTGTCTGCCGATAATGGAGCCAGGTGGAAGCTGGTAATAGAAAATGTGAATTGCCGTGTGTCATGCCATTCGGTGAAGAAAAAAAACAAAAGTGATTATCAATATTTCACCTGACCCATCCTTCTGTCAGAGTCCATTTCCATCCGAGGATTCCATTAAGCAGAATTCACATGGATACTGAAGCCCAGACAATAGGAAAAAAATCCACTACTTGGGCTCCCTCAGGTAGAAGATATAGCAGATCCTTGTATTTGTGATGATGGAGTCACGGGAATCAGGGGCTCCATGATATCACAAGTGACCAGACAATGGCTTCAGTAATAACAGGTATTCTTTGTCTTAAATTATCTGCTTCCTGCCCAAACGAGTGATAATGTATCTTTGGTGTAGGACATCCATTTTCCAACGGTGCAAGATAATGGCTTTATTCTGGGTTCTGCATGAGACAGTAATGACTTGGGCCTCTGGAGCCAAATATTTTGGCCGAGCAGGAAGGTTGGCTGCAATTATCAAATAATAATCCATCTTTCATACTGATAATCCCTTTGCAGATATGGGGGGGTTGCCACTATTAATTAAAGCATCTTCATTTTATCCCCCAAAAGACATAGTTCACCCAAAAATTAAAATTCTGTAATTATTTATTCCACCTCATGTTGTTCCAAACCTGCACGCTGTTTATTTATGTTTATTTTTTCTTCTTCATGGGATATAAAAGGGGCATTTTAAAGAATGCAAAAAAAAAAAAAAAAAGGTCATCCTGCCAATGTCCCACAGAAGCTGTGTCCTGATTTAGGGGTTGAAAACAAAACGAGGTTCAAAATCTGTCTAAGTATGTTATATGTTCAACTTAGTCCATTTTTGTGCATAATAAAAAGTATAAACTATCTATAAAATTGTATCGTAGCAAGCTATGTCAACATTTAAAGCAATTTCAATGTTTATTTCAGTCGCTTTGGTGCATTTCTCAGATCAGAAATGAAATTTTCAAAACTACTTGTTCAACCTCCACATCATCTAGTCACTTGTGCATATCAAAACAGCAGTTTTCTCGACAGTTTCCAAAGAGATTGCTTTGGTACATTCATGCAACTGATTATGTACGGTCTGCGGTTTCCTACATTTTCAGTTGCTAATATCATGTTGCTCAAAATGTATTATATAGTTCTCTGTGCTATAGTCTTACCCCTCAAAACATCTAGTCATTAGTTCATCGTGTAAGTCATTACATGCGAAATGGTTGATCTAGTTGCCATAAAGTGTCAAGCATATTTTCTACACATTTCTATTAGACTTTTTGTAAATTTGCCATGAGTTGTGCAAGTGAATTGCACAACTCACTCACTATTGTGAAACTTTCTGTGCAATTCAAAGTGTGCTACACACAGGTGAGTGGGCCTGTACAAACCACCTGTAGTAACACACTCTCCTCTATGCGCACTAGA
>JAFVLL020013610.1:0-41691 GCA_021397915.2 Tor tambroides | reverse complement strand
GCATCAAACAGCCCAAAACTGTGCTGGAGATGTGTCTCAAATACGGCTGCGGACCCCAGTACATTCAGCTGCTCGTAGACTTTGGAGCAAACGTCTATCTGCCCGCTTTAATCGAAGATAAAACAACCAGACAGAACGAAGCAGTGACGCTTCTGCTCAAAGAGAGAGGTGAGTCTGTAACACATCTGTGATATATACAAGCAGTTGTTCAGAAGAAATGCACTAAATCTGCAATTTTTTTAAATTAATTAATTAATTAATTTATTTATTTTGCACTAAATCTGCACTTAAATCTATATATGTCTAATCTATGTTATGTTATCTGTGAGAGTGGAGTTTAGGTTTAGTGCATGGCTTTAGCTTGTAAGGAGACAATATATATTTTCAGATCCAAAATATATCATTTAAGTAATTCACTGCATTTTAAATTAATATGTAAGAAAGAAAGAAAGAAAGAAAGAAAGAAAGAGAGAATCTTGTTTGTGGACTGAAGCTGAATCTGTTTGGTGGTTATAGTCTATCAAGACCTCAGTAGCGTATGTTAGATAAGACAGCTGTGTGGCATAAATGGATGTTCAACTTCTAGTGAGCTGAAAGATAAGGCTTATAACTAGAACACTGCATGTTGCAGTTTTTTTCAGCTGCTTACACATATTTTCAAAACTTTATACACAAATCCAAGAATTGCACACAAAATGCAAAATGCCTCACATCTCTTGCAAAATGAAGCACTGCATTCAAAATATCACAAACACATCTCAAAAGCAAACCTTTGCAAACACCTTTGCCATGATTTTAATTCCTGTTAGATTTGTGTGTGTTACATAGAGAATTGTGTGTTGTGTTTTGCAAAAAGTGTTTTATGAAATTGAAAACTAGAATTAGTGTATCGTGTGTGTGTGTGTGTGTGTGTGTGTGTGTGTGTGTGTGTGCTTTGCTTTCATACCTTTCATGCTGTCATTCATTCCTATGTGACTGTAATATCAAATCCTCTCTATACGCAGTTTGTCCAAAAACACTGATGTCTCAGGCTCGACTCTCTTTATGGAGGTTCCTTCCCATGGAAAACAAAATGTGCTGCATAGATTGTCTGGATATTCCCAAAATACTGAAGGACTATTTGAATCATGTTTCCTGATTTCCCTACATTTTCTCTTCTGATGTGGAATACATATCTGACTAATATTAATTTCCCTTTTTGTATAACTTTGTAATATGTAATATTTGTAATATTTTCTGTATTAAGAATTCTAAATACTACAGATAATGTAGCATTTAATGAAATGTTTTATTATTTTGCTGAAATATTCAGGAGTATATGGTTAATGCAACAATGGAGTAGGTCATGTTCTTCTTTTGTTGATGTAGAGTAAATTAATGTGAGAGAAAAACTCTGCCCTCTAATGGTTGAAATGATTACAAAAGTGTGCTTGTGAACCTTCGACAAGATGATTTGCTGGGGTTCCCACTTTATCACTTTACATCTCTGGACGAAATATTCAGTGAGCAAGACTGAAATCTATTTATGAAGTATTTGATACATGTTGATTAATTATTATGAATTACATTATACGTGTTATAATGTTGAAGTTTACTGATATATAATACTTAAAGATGTGAAGGGGAATTCTGCCTCTAGAATGCGATAGCTATGAATAATATCATGCTTAAACATCACTCTTCAGAGACTTTGTTCATTCACTGTGTCCTAGAACAATCGTTTACTATGATTTACATTCAGTTTGTTGCATCTGGACATAAATAAACTCTTGTCACTAATCAAGTCCACAATTCACTTTGTTTCGGTGCAGCTTTTTAAAAATCCATGATGTTAATGTTCATTCATGTTATGTTGTTAATGCTTTTAATGCAGTTCACACTGAACAGTTTAGAGCTGGCAGATAGTTTGCCTTTGACTGTACAGTACGAACGCGGACAAATTTGCATAATTTGTTTTGCAGTGTTCAATTTATATATTAAAAAAATGATGTAGTGACAACCTAATCAAATATACACTGGATACAACATCTGTGCATCATATCAAAAATGCATTTTAAAAAGCTACTTAGCTCAAAAATCAAGCGTAAGCTCTGGGCATGACACCTCAGCGTCAATCTCAGCACTGCCAGCAGAGGGCGCTGTCACCACATCATCATTATTTACCACAGTTGCTGTAGTTCAGGGCTGGGCAGCTTCAGTTCTGGATAACCACTGTCCTGCAGAGTTTAGCTCCAACCCTGATCAAACACACCTGAACCAGCTAATCAATGTCTTCCAGATCACTAGAAAGCTACAGGCAGGACAGAGGCCCTCCAGGACCGAAGTTGCCCAGCTCTGGTGTAGTTACTCACTTTCCTTTGTGTTTCTAACCTGTGTTTGCACACTTTATTATCTTCTGTCATTGAAAAAAAAAAATGCATTCAAGTATCCTTTTTTTTTTTTTTTTTTTTTTTTTTGAGTGGATTTCAGTGGAGGCACATGTTTGCAATTTAATATTCATTTTGTATTGGTCTAATTTTGTAGTGTACAATAAAAAAAAATCTGTTTTATAAGAGAAGTCACAGACAATTTTTTTTTCAGTCATTTCTATGGTATTCTCAAACATTGATTGAATTACTCAGAGTTTGATAGCATGGCAATCAGTGCATTAAAGGGCTATCATGTGATTTAATGTGTTAACAAGGCACATGTGAATGTGAGTTTAACTTTGCATTTTATTCAGTGATCAAGGCATGGAGGTTGGTATATCATATGATAAGAACATCTCTGGTTATCCACCTTTTTCTTCAACGCGGAAGTAAGCCTATGGGCGAGACTTCCGGTTCATTAGCCGCTATAAATAACGAGAAGAATAACAACATGCAGTAAATGGTAAAACTGTTTGCACTACAAATCAGTGTGTTCAAGATAATATATTAAAATAATATGGTAAAAATAAAAATAGCTGAACGCGAATGAGATCGGAAGCAAGACCCATAGAATTTACAAATGGCTGTGCTCATTTTTACAGCAACAAAAAGGTGGATAGTATGCACTGTAAAAAAAAAAAAAAATCCATAAAATTTACGGTAAAGAAAAACAGCAGCTGTGGTTGCTGGAATTCTACCGTGAAAAATACAGTAGCAACATTTGAGGTTTTATGGTTTTAACTTAAATTTACAGTTAAATACCGTAATTTCATTAACTAGTATAATGTTAATATACCAACCAATTAACCTACTGAAATCTGTTTTGTACCTTTGAAATACACTGATAACCACCAAATGTAGGTGGTGATGAGAAAGTCACATGATAAACCAAAGCCCATCACAAGCAGCTTTTAAATAATAACATATATAGAAGGAGCACAGTGTCATTCACACAAACACTAAACACCATCATGAGACTCATTAAACTGAAATATGCTATAAACATTAATTTAACAACATTAGATGTACCATACAACACTAATAAACATAACTGATAAGAAAAAAATAAGAAGAAACATCGTTATTTTAAAGAAAAAAACATCCAATTTGAAATGCAACGCAGGGAATTCTAGGAACACCAATTTACGGTTTTTCCCTGTAAATTTTACATCCTTTTTCACTTCCAAAAACGGCATTCCACCGTAAAATTGTCTGAAATGTCTATTATAGTTTTTCACAGTATATATTAGGGGAACTTACCGTTAACCAAAAACCAACAGGTTTTTGCTGTAGCATTTTCACAGTTTTTTTACCGTTAAAATCATGGCCATTTTTTACAATGTGGTGTGAAAGAAATCCAACAGCCTACTAAAAGCCTAGAGCCAAACTCACAGAACACCTTTGGGAAGAATTGAAATGCTTGTAAGCAGGGCCCATCGCCTGACATCAGTGCACTTGTTTCTAGTTTCTGCTTCCATGTTCCTGTATCCAGTGGAAAGACTCTCCAGAAAAGCAGAAGCTGTCACAGAGCAGAAATCAGAGGTTGACTGCTGGTCTTTGCCAGTCAGTTCTTTCACACAGCCAGTAAATCACACAGGCGTATTGTCATTTGGAATAGAAAATGACCCTTCTCAAAACATTAGAAGAATTCTGTAGAACGTCATCAAATGGTGTAGCATTCAGTTTTTCAGTATTTCAGGTTTAATACCACAGACATCCAGCAGTGTAGGTGATGTAGGCAGTCTTGGCCCTCGGTTTATAACAGCTAAACTGATCATCTAAATTTAGTACGATTAAGACATAATTATAGCTATGGGTGCGCCCGAAGCCGAATACCCACGAATAATAGGAGAAATATTAGACAGACAGTCACTATTGGAGTTTGCTGGATAACAGGTGAGCCAGAGGATATTACAATATTATGAATGAAATCAGTGCATATCAAAATTATTCATTTAACATTTAGTTTTAGTGTTTTAATTAGAAATCATTTAAAGAAATGTTAGTAATATAATAAAAAGAATAATAAAGGAAACAGAATCACATTTAAATACACTTATATTACATTACATTACATTAGGGACTGCAGGTTAAAAATAGCCTTCTGGCGTATTGACAGAAATGTTTATTAATATGCATTGTCCCTGTAATAAATTAAAATAAATAAATAAATAAATAAAAAAATACATTTAGTCATTTAGCAGACACATTTATCCAAAGCAACTTACAAATGAGGACAATAGAAGCAATCAAAACCAACAAAAGAGCAATGATATGCAAGTGCTATAACAAGTCTCAGTTAGCTTAACACAGTACACCTAGCAAGGTTGTTGTTTTTTATTATTATATAATAAATAAAAAGAAAACAGACAAAATAGAAAAAGAATAGAGCAAGCTAGTGTTAGAGGCCCTTTTTGCTTTTGTTAATTGTATAATAAATAAAAAGAAAACAAATAGATAAAATACAAAAGATTAGAAAAGCTATTGTTTTTTGTTGTTGTTGTTGTTGTTGTTTGTTTTTGTTTTTTAAGAAAACATGCAGTAAATGAATAAAGTGCAAGTCTAAAAGGGGCAAGTTTTTTTGTTTTTTTTTTTAATAGAATTAGAATAGAGAGTGCTAGAGTTAGAGGGTCAGATAAAGATGGAAGAGATGTGTTTTTAGCTGATTCTTAAAGATGGTTAAGGACTCATTCCACCAGGAGGGAACAGTTAATGTAAAAGTCTGTGAAAGTGATGTTGTGCCTCTTTGGGATGAACAATAAAGCGACTTATTGTGTAATTCAACTAACTTCCGGTCGAAGCCCCGCCTATTTCCAGTCTACCCAAACCCAGTTAGTATAAGACTATTTATAGGACATAGCTTTGTCTTAAATAGTTATTTTAATGATGTTTCACTTGATCTTAATTGAACTTTAAATTCCTGAACTGAAGGTGGTGCTTCAGAAAACGAGCGAGAGCAGGAAAAGGACTGGCATCACAGAACAACACAACCTCCCACTGCAGCAATAAACAACACAAACCATATCCTGCTGTAAAACACCTATTAATAGTCTTCTAGTCTACTGACATTACAACCTCATTTGTGGCACACAATGCCGCGTGAAATAAATAGACTGATTAGAGCGATGGCATTCAGATGAAGTTTCAAGAGATCCGTCTATAAATGACCTCCCCAGCCACGCACTGTATATCATTATGAAAATAAGTAATGTGCATTTCAGAAAAAAATCACATTTTGTTAAGTTGACAGATATAATAACTTGTAGAGCAAGAATTAACAAACAGATTTTACAAAGAAAAAAAGATCAAATCTATCACCATACAATGTGAGTGTTTTACTTCTTTCATTTCTACTATTTATAGCACTTTTAACTTCGTCATAGGACAATCAGTGCTGGAACGGTTTGAGGTCTAGCTGCTGTTCTCTGCTGGTGAGCCTGCACTATCAAACCGTTGATCTGTGTCAGGAAACTAAGGAAGACGCCAATTGTTCTACGAGATAAAAAGTGATGACATCACACGAGGTCCTTTCTGGACAGCGGTCAGAAACAGAGATCATACAGCACAAACATCAGCGCGTGAGTCAGAGTGTTAACCTGCTTTAGTTTAGAGTCGAAGCCTGGTAACTCTCCCGGTGATTCCAGCTCATTCACACAAGACTTTAGTCTTGCCTTTGGTTTTGAAAAACAAAAAGTGAAGGAGGGTTTTCTTATCCAGGATGTGCATTGTGACAGAATTGGATAGCAGGAAAGCTGCAGAGGAAGTGGGCTGAACGTGAGCCACGTTTTACGGCCTTTTATCTTCTTTAAGTCAAAACGCTCGTGAAGAAAAGTCGAGACCAGTAAAAAGCCTTTGAATGCGTGAGATGTATGTTAGATACGTGTACAGAGCGCCAGCGACATGCTTCAGCGGATGAAGCGACTATTGTGGCCGTATCATGTTGACAAACTGGAGAGTACTGACTCACAAGGGGAAAGAAAACCCAATTGTCTTTCCCTCACAATGGCGCAGCACAGACAGAAGGGAAAGAGTGTACGGCGCAGATATTTACATGCTGTCAGCCAGGCTTCCTGTCTTTGTCAAGCTTAAAGCATTTTTTCAGTCACTTGTGTAAGATCCTCTCTTTCCTGTGTCCAGCAGGAAAATGCCATGTGATTACAGTAGTACCAAAACAGGACAAAGAGGAAGCGTTTAAAATAGGCCCTCAAACTTTGACCCTGTGTATTGTGTTCATTTACTATGTAGATTATGACGCTGCACTGACAAACACACTCGGCACTGAATTCAGTTTTAAGTTCAGTTTCAAATCCACATTTGATTCGGGATGTAAACACTACCGACCCAGCTAAACGCCGCGCTCCGTTTGGAGCTGGAGTCTTTGTAGTTGCAGTGGAAGAGTGGCAGAAATAACTGGATCATGACTTCAAACTTAATGAGAGGAACTGGGCGTGTGTGTATGTGGCGTCTGCTCGGTCTCTGTGGGGCATCAGGCTGAGAAAACCCTCCAGCGCTCCTGGAGCATGCTGTGGATTAACAATCCAACAAATCATTATATTGGAAAACCACTGCTGACGTTAAAGGATTCGCACCAGAATGCTTTCTGTTCTTTTATGAGATAAACACTCTACTTTGGTAAGTTGTTTTTTTTCCCCAAAAAAATCATTTTCTTATCAAAGAACAGGAATTTCCTGATGTGTGGGTTCATAACATTGTGTCTTGTTTTTGAATAAGTGCATTCAGATCATGTAGAAATATGAACATTTGGTCACACTTTAGTTTGGGGACCAATTCTCACTGTTAACTAACTATTAACTACAACGTTTGACTCAGTGAACCCTTAATTTGCTGCTTATTAATAGCTAGTAAGGTAGTTGTTAAGTTTAGGTATTGGGTAATATATAGCCTATATATATATATACATATATATTTGTAATGTGTTCGAAAGAAGACTGGATCAAAAGTACAGTCAAGAACTTTTTTCACACAATCCCTAAGAAGTTTTCATGACGATGATGATGATGATGATTATTATTATTATTATTATTGGTTTTTCACTGCTGAAAACAGTTCATGAAAAATGAGACAGTGCTGCTTGATGATACAGTGTCATTTTTTCACTTTTCTTTGTTGAACAGAAACTTAGAAGAACAGCATTTATTTGAAATAGAACTGTTTTGTAAAGTCACTTACATGTGTCAGTGTTAAAAAAAAAGTGAAAGTATTTATTTCTGGAAAAATCTTACTGACCACAAACATTTGAACGGTAGTGTATAGCCTGTGTGTGTGTGTGTGTGTGTGTGTGTGTGTGTGTGTGTGTGTGTGCGCGTTTTTGTGAAAAGTCAGGACATAGATTTGTATAATGACAAAGGTATGACATAGGTATTACAAAGAGAATGTGACTTTTCAGGACATTACCCCATGTCCCCACTTTTCAAAACGCTTATAAATCACACAGAATGGAGTGTACTGAAAATCTGAAATAGCACAAAGTTTCCTGTAAGGGGTAGGTTTAGGTGTAGGGTTGGTGTAGGGCAATAGCACATACAGTTTGTACAGTATAAAAACCATTACGCCTATGGGATGTCCCCACTTTTCACAAAAACGAACATGTGTGTGTGTGTGTGTGTGTGTGTGTGTGTGTGTGTACCTGGTATTTATCACGTTATAGGAACCAAATGTCCCCACAAGTATAGTAAATTTTGACCTTGTGGGGACATTTTTTTGGTCCCCATAAGGAAACAAGCTTATAAATCACACATAATGGAGTGTATTGAAAATCTGAAAATGCAGAAAGTTTCCTGTAAGGGGTAGGTTTAGGTGTAGGGTTGGTGTAGGGTGATAGAAAATACGGTTTATAGAGTATAAAAACCATTACGCCTATGGAGAGTCCCCACAAAAAATGGAAACCAGTGTGTGTGTGTGTGTGTGTTTAATTAAGCTACATCTATGACTTGAATTTAAACTAAAGACTATGTTATCAGATATTAGTCTATATATAAATAATGCAGGAGAAGGTAAAGGTGATTTACAGTAGATGGACTTCTACATTTAATTCATTGTGGACATGGTTTTGGAACAAGTGGAAAAGTATTCTTGTTTTTCTTTAATGGGACTTTAATAGACATATGAGTCTATTAGGAGACATGATTGAATACCATCTGAATGTAAAAATGTTAAATAGGTCATTTTGCTAAATAAATGTACGTTACATTAGACACATTAATCTCCCATAGTGTGAATTTGTTTTATCACAGATTTTCCCAATGACGATAAAAATGATGCTTCCTAAGCTGGACACCTGACATTAAAATGCAAGAGGATGGATAGCGCAATGAGCCCCGAGTCAGAGTCTGGTCTCTCCAATGGATTTGTCAATAGCGTGTTCAACGTTTCAGTTGATGAAGACAGCAAAGCCGAGATCTCATGGATTCCAGAGTGCAATTCCTCAGACTCCATTATTCCCGGTCAGACGCTCAGAAGAGAAAAACAGGAACCGGTCCGGCGCTCCAGGACAGCAGCCATCTGGAGGATCCTGCAGCGCCGCAAGACCCCCTCGGACCTGGACAGACGACCGCACTCCGTCATCCTCCCTGGAGAACCGTCCTTCCTCAAACTCTCCATCACTAACAAAGTCAGGTCCTTCAAGAAACTAAAGTCCCCGTCTGTTTTTAGAGGGAAAGCCGATAAGATTTCTGATGCCAAATCCAGCATTGACCTTAAAGATGAGGCCGATGATGTGTACATGTGCAGGGACTCTCCTTCTTCGGACTTCAAGCATGTGTTTAGGAACAAAGCCAAGAGACATTCATTCGCAGGACACACTGCAGACTTCTACTGTTCGTTTGAGGACATCGCCCCCGCTATAACCCCAGACAACGTCCAGCAGGAGACCAAAAACACTGTTAGCAACCAAAATGGGTGTAAGCTGTCAGAAAGAGTCGTTTATACAAAGAAATCTCACCCTAACTACAACAATTCGACAGAACAGGACGACTCCTGTGCGAAGCAAAGCCTCAAGGTACCTCAAAGAGGACGCTGGTCCAGGGGGGGTGACGTTTTGAATTACTTGAGAAGAATTTCCCTCAAAGGAAAAGGAAGTCAGACGTTGGCAGAGAGTAGTTTTGAGTCAACGAATGCTTTGGACAAAACCATTGATTCTGACTACGGCTCGGTCAACTTTGAACTGGTCAAGGATTTGAACTCTGCACCTGAACAAACAGGGGTTGATGGCAAAAGCAGCCATTTCCGAGGCCTACTCCGATTTTTCAACACCGTGGCTGAGACTGCAATGAAATGGAGAAACTCGACCCGCTCTTTCTCCCCTCCTGAAGGACAGCAGTCACCTCTCGGATTGAGAAAGACGCAGGAGTCCGGAGAACTCGTGCCTTTGACAGTCAGGAGCGAGCAGAAAGCCGATACCTCAGTTCACGGTAAACCCGTGTTATCTGCGGTCTCGCCTGTTAATGCCATGGTGGACTGCTCTCCTCCGGTGGTGCTGAAGGCCTGGAGAACATGCCCAGACTCTCCGAGAGATAACAGCTCCCTGTGTAATAACTCAGATGAATCGCAGTCCCAGCTCAGCTCGACTCACATCTCTCTAGCCACCATCGAGAGCCACCCGAGATATGAGGAACCAGAGCCACCAAAAGAGACACAGGCTGGCTTTGAAAACACAGAGATCCCACATCACTCATCTAGCAAAGCTGTTGATGAAAACCAAGATGTCTGCACGGACAGGAAAAAGATGAACTGCCCGGAGGACATATTTAAGGTAATATAAGCTGGATAGAAATCTGACATTTTGAGTAACACAGAGTTGTTTCAACATCCAAGCTGTTTGATCATCAAGCTACAGCCCATATTATTTCCATAACATGCATATTTCTTGGTGAAACGGGATGAAAATATAGCACAGGACTTGATTTTGTCCATTGTTAGCTGATTGGTGAAAAGTGGTCTCTATGTCAGGTAGATGGACGGGGTTGATAAAAATAGAAGGGATCCCACATGAAAAAATACTATAGAAAATACTATAGTGTTTTTGAACCATGCTATAGTAAAGTACTTGAATTATTCTGTGGTAATTCTATAGTTGCTGTGGTAATATAAAAACTATAGTAATATAAACAAATTACTTTACCCAGTACTGTACTATGTTTTCTGCAACTATAAGGTATATTATACTACAATACGTAGTAAAAACTATACAGTATTTATTACAGTTTATCAGTTCACTATAGTTAATACTACATTATGCTGTAGCATTCATTAACAAAGTGTTATAAATATTATAATATATACAGTATAATACAATTTACTATAGTATGGTTCAAAAACACTATAAATTACTATAGTATTTTTTCATGTGGGTTGGTGTGATCAGCTGAAAAGTATTAGAAATGATTACTTTTTGATGAAAGATGACAAAAACAAACAAACATCCAGGAATGTGTATTAAGAAAGTGAACAGACAATGTCTTTTTGGTTGCATGTTGACTTTAAAGAAGCGTTTGAGAAGAAGAATGTCCTAATACTAGTGTATATTGTCACGGATGACATTCATTCACTACCTTGTGTTCTAACATTGCTATCACACCACTACTAACATGTTTGCACAATTGCAGCCAATGAAATTAATTCAAACGCAGTCATAACATTGGTAAGGATCTGGCCATATTACTTTATTATTATTAACATGAGTTGAAGGAGCTTTGTGTAGAGCAATGTCCACTCCAGTCCCACAGAGATTAGCTCCATTCCTAATCGAAAACAAATCTAACTATAACCATCAAATTACAAGCTGGTGTGTTTGGTTAGGGATGGAGGACAGTGGCCCTGAAGATGCCCCTCTATGATGGAGAGTTTGTGTGTTGATCCTAAACTAATCTAAGTAATAATCTCATGCAGAATTACTTACGGCCATCTTCCTCTTTTGTAACCTGTAACTTTATATTAGTAAATGACTAACGTAAAAGACCTGTGATTTTGTAAATGCAGCAGTGGCAGCCTAGTAATCAGTCACAAGTGTGCATTTTCTAGTTGGTTTAATGAGTGTTGCATTGCCTTTGTTCACACTGCAAGGGTAATCCAGTAATTTTCCTTAAATCTGACCACCTTTTTCTGCATTATGGGCAGTTTGGTCCGTGTCTGTTTCATAGTTTGTCTATAAATTTGTAATGAAACTAGAAAATGGCACTTTCTGAATATTTGTTTTCCACATGTGGGCGGACCTGAAACTAACACTTTCCTGCTAGTTAGTCAAACAAAGATCAACCCGTCAACCATCAGTTCTTCAGTTCTGTGCAACAGAATAATAGAAAATGTGTCAATGTTACAATAAAGAATTGGGTAACACTTAAGGTGTCCTTGTTACACATGTCACATGTACTTACTATTGTAATAACAATTAATTATGCATAATTACATGCAAGTAACCCTAAGACAAACCCTGATCCTAACCCTAACCATATAGTAAGTACATGTAGTTAATTAATATTACTCAGTACTTAAATGTATAATTACACTGTAACAAGGACACCTTAAAATAAAGTGTAACCAAGAAGTGTCCTGTTATCAGTCAGAGGTAAAATGTCCATATGGCAAAAATACATATCTCAAGGTACTAAAATACACATGTGGTCAATTAAAGACATGTATTCAGTTAATCATCCTTCAACGCAGTATTAAGCCAATGATTAAGCTTGTGATCATAATGATTACAATATAAGGACAATATTTAGCGGTTGTTTATGTCCATCATATGATCCAAACTTCAGTGACCTGGAGTGAGAAACAGGAGAGCAGAAGGAGGAGGATAAGCATAGCTGCTGTTCATATATTGATATTTTATTAGTTTGTGTAATGGTATATATTTTCTCTAAAAGCTCAGGCATAGCTATAAGCACAAAGAGTGGTGCATCAAACAAATTCATAAATAAAAACTGTAAATAATGAATCAGCTCCGTGGTGGATCAAGGGTTTAGTACGTTCCGGTTCAGCCCACTGTGCAGGGTTTGGCAGCGGCGGTCACTCGTGCAACAAAATCAATGACATACATCTGAGTCAACGAGACGGAGGGAAGTTAGTGAGGGAAGGGCAAAAGTGGCCCGCAGCCCAGAAACACACGGGTCAGATATGGGAGGATGGTGTTCCTCCGGGAACAGGGTTCAAAAACACTGACTTCATGAAAAAGCTAAATTATGATGGTGTTATATTCAAAAGGGAGTGTCTATTTACATTAACTCCACCTACCATTGTCTGTTTAAGCCGGGGGGAAAAAACTAAAACTGGGACAGTGGATTTAGCTTTTTTTGACCCCACCCACCAAATACTATGAATACACATTTTCCCTACCTCACTCTTCTCGCTTTTCCCATCAAATATCATTTATTTTCATTAAAATTGAAGAAAACATTTGAAAAATGTAAATAAAGTGACTAATGCATATTAAGTGTTTAAGTGTTTAACAGTTAATTTAATAGGCCTATAACTGAAATTGGAAGTGGTGTCCTCACACTGACAACCTGTGTGCGCTGATTTTCATCTTGTTGTGACAAATGCCAAAAAAACACATCAAATCTGATCTGACTGTTCAGAATGAGATGCATTAACTAAAATCATAATTTAATCTAATTTCATGACACCTCCAGCAGGCTTGTACAACAGGATTTCATGTTGAGACTGGAAAAAGCTAAAAAAAAAAAAAAATTCTTTGTTTGTTTGGTCTGCCTGTGTGAACAATAGCCAAACCTTGTTGACTGTTTTCAGATGCTGTTCTTCACTTGACTAACCCAACCCGATCTCATGAAAGAGCGTATAAATAGTACGCCAAATAAAAATGAAAATTTGTGGTATTGATACGCAAAAATGGACTTCAGCATATATATGCTACGCGATGGGGTAGGATTAGGGTTGTGGGGAAGATGCGTATCACGTACACGAAAACTGCGCATCATATGCACGCCAACAAATTTTGTATCACATGCAGTGTTGGAGAGTAACTAGTTACATGTAACAGAATTATGTAATTTAATTACAAAATAAAAGTAACTGTTATCAGTTAAAGTTACTGAGAAAAAATGTGTAATTAAATTACAGTTACTTATGAAAATGTTAAGGATTACAAAGGGGGTTACATCTGACTTTTTTTTCACACAAACTCCCACATAGACTTAATTGATTTCTTTCATAAATTGCAGTGACTGCTCTAAAATATGAAACACCAATGTTTCAGAAGTTTATAACAGGCTGATCGATAACTCTTATATTTTCTATATGGGTTTATGTATATGCTTTATTTGCTTAAGATTAACTCTTTTTTTTTCTAAGGCATTGTTAGATCCAGTGTTTCCTGTCATAGCTATGCAAAGATTTGATTTCAAAAACAATATCATAGCTATAAGTTATTTCTTGTTATGATTTTAAATCTGTATTTAACCTCAGCATGATTTTAAAGTAAGCCTGATTTTGTGGTGGCTGTGCTTCAAAGAGGACATCGGATGCCCATTTTCCACAAGGTGGTATGATTCATTAGGGTCTTCTTGAAATGGTCTCAGTGGTCGTGTAAAACAACACGCTTTTTACCTTGTCAAAAACAGCTCTGTTCACAGTGACTCGTTTCGGTGCATATCTCTTTACATGCTAATGAGCTCTGCTCACCCCGCCCCTCTCTTCTGTGAGAGTGAGCCATCCCTGAGTTTTAACCTTTTAACAAAACCTGCCTTGAATTGTCCCTCATTCAGAAAACAGTCTGGCATAAACTAATTTAGTGAAAGTGAAGTGAAATGACGTGTGGCCAAGTATGGTGACCTATACTCGGAATTTGTGCTCTACGTTTAACCCATCCAAGTGCACACACACAGTAGTGAACACACACACACACACACACACACACACACACGGTGAACACACACCCAGAGCAGTGGGCAGCCATATTGCTGCCCGGGGAGCAGTTGGGGTTTGGTGCCTTGCTCAAGGGTCTCACCTCAGTCATGGTATTGAGGGTGGAGAGAGTGCGCTGGACATTCACTCCAAAATCAAAATGGCTTGATTATTGAGACTGTTTAGGTTTTTGGGGGATTAAAAAAGGAGTGAATTTCTATCATTGTAGGTGGTTGTGTCCACAGACTGCTAAGACATTTTTATATACAAATGAAGATATTTTTCATCCAGTGTCTCCTTTAAAATTAAAATATTATAATCTTAATTCAAGTGATGAAAGATTTCTAAAGTCTGACAGTAATCAGTGTTGAGCACTACTGTAAGGTTAACCCTGCCTGGTTAACATGCTGGAAAATGATTAACAGTTGAAAACATAAGAAATTTAGAAAAGTAATCAAAAAGTAATCAAATGTAATCAGTTACATTACTTTAATAAAGTAATTGAAAAGTTACACCACTTATTACATTTTAAGTGGGGTAACTTGTAATCTGTTACCTATTACATTCCCAAAGTAACCTTCCCAACACTGATCATATGCACGCGAAAACTGCGTATTATATGCACGCCAAACACGTTCGTATCATATATACGCCAAAGTCCATTTTTGCGTATCAATACCACGAGTTTTCATTTTTATTTGGCATACTACTTATACGCATTTTCATGAGAACGGGCTCGACTAACCCCACTCCACTGTTGATGTACTGCTGTAGGAGATGCTGTGGATGCAGTGCAATGTGAAATGTGTCGTTGTAAGGTTACCTGACGTACTGCAGTGGTTTTCAGACGCTGTCGCGGCCCCGGGGCCAGTCGCCTGCAGATCCTCCTCTCAAAGCTCTGCTCCAGCGGTGTCGCTCTCTGCCGCTGCCCACCACACTGTCCGCCCTGGAGCCCATCGCCCTCACACACGTGCTCACTCCTCCAGGTACAGCACAGGCCAAAGCCATGCTTCATATGCAGAGATACAGTATTCAGCACATACTGAACCCCAGCACTGTTCAGCAGCATATTAACATGTAGAGTTAGCTTACATTCACAGGTTTCTCTGATAGTCCTGATTACAGTTCCATGTTTTGGTGTGAATTATTATTATAATATGTGACCCTGGAGCACAAAAGCAGTCTTAAGTAACACAGGTATATTTGTAGCAATAGCCAACAATACATTGTATGGTCAAAATTATAGATTTTTCTTTTATGCCAAAAATCATTAGGATATTAAGTAAAGATCACGTTCCATGAAGATATTTTGTTAATTTCCTACTGTAAATATATCAAAAGTTAATTTTTGATTAGTAATATGCATTGCTAAGAACTTCATTTGAACAACTTTAAAGGAGATTTTCTCAATATTTTGATTTTTTTGCACCCTCAGATTCCAGATTTTTAAATAGGTGTATCTCGGCCAAATATTGTCCTATCCTAACAAACCATACATCAATGGAAAGATTATTTATTCAGCTTTCAGATGATGTAGAAATCTCAATTTCGAAAAATTGACACTTAAGGCTGGTTTTGTGGTCTAGGGTCACATTTACATAGAGCGCTTTGGCTAATTCTAGCGATCTGTCCTGCAGCTAAAACCATGGCTAAATCAGTGGCTCTCCGCATGAGGAACAGCAGCACAGGACCCAACAGACGGAAGCGGTTTAGACCAGGATCTGGACCACTGCACATCAACATGGTGAGTGATCCGGCCTCTGCCCTGAGACTTCATCTGACGCACTGTTTTGTGTTGTTGAGTCATGTTAAGGAAGTATTACAGGACTCATGAATGGTACTGCATTAACAATTGAGTTGCGACTGTGGACCTCATGTCCTCATGTCATTCCAAACCCATAGGATTTTTATTCCTTTTTAAAACAAAAAAGAAGACATTTTTAATGAAACCTGAGAGATTTCTGTCCTCCAGTTAAAGTAACCAAAACATTGTAAATGTAAATGTAGTTCATTTGAATCAAGCAGCTTTATCCAAAACCTCTGAAAAGACACAATCACTTTATGTGATGAACAGACTTAATCTGGGCTTTTATTCAAATACAAATGCAAAAAATTGATGAAACCCATGTTTGTTACAACAATGAAAGCCCAAAGATGCAGACAGGTCCAAGTTTCCAACACAAAGGGTTTTTAATCAAAGAATAAACACCAATCCAAGCCAATGTAACAGTGTGCACTTAAACACAAACAACTGACAATGAACGCAGGAATCCAAGGAACCTATGTATACACAGATAACGAACAGGTGTGATAATCAAATGAATTGCCATAGTAACTAAATAGAGCGGGAAACTTGAACAAAGACAACAGGAAATGAAACAAAACCAACTAAAATCCATGATAATGAAAACTAAATGGACAGTTCGTAACAATGTTAAGCCTCGCATAATTTCTCAAGTGTTCAACACTCAAAGTTCAATCCAAAGGGAGAAATTGTCTTCTACAGAATTCGCTTTGTAAGACCTACAGCAAACGGCTGGTAGAGACTACAGCAAGCTATTTCCTTCGTTAGTGACATCACAAACCCTGAAATTTACATAAACCCCGCCCCTGGAAACATGCAACAGAGGGGGCGGGGCCATGCTGGGCTGCTTTAGAGAAGAGGAAGAGCTGTAGAGTATAGTATAAAGGGTAACACTTTACAATAAGCTTCATTAACAACATTATAAACATGAACTAAGAATGAACAATACTTCTACAGCATTTATTAATCTTAGTTAATGTTAATTTCAGCATTTACTAATGCATTATTAAAATCACAAGTTGTGTTTGTTAACACTGTGAACTAACATGAATAAACAATGAACAACTCTATTTTCATTAACTAACATTAACAAAGATGAATAAATAGTGTAATAAATGCATTGTTCATTGTTTGTTCATGTTAGTTAATGCATTAACCAATGGTAATAAATGACACCTTATTGTAAAGTGTTACCGTATAAAGTATAGCTGTTATGCTCATTTGCTACAGGCATACTAAATGTGGTTCTGTGTTTGATTTGGCCACTGTAGTAAAGCCATGGTTAGTCTTCGTAAAGGCCTCGTAGTCCCAACAACAGATATTTGGCTACACTCGTTCTACAAAGACAAACCTAACAGTGCTGACAGCGATCACTGTAGGTCTGTAATCAAATAACCCCTTCGAGGACTGTAGTAAACTTTAGTACTAAAGCTTTAAAATATGTGAAAAACAATGCCATTTTAAAAATAAAAACGAAGCATGAACGCATACATAAACACATTCAAGCCTTCGAAAAGAGCCAGTAGGCCACCCCTTTAATCTCCTTCAGTAATTGTTGGTTATAAGCAGCTCAGTCCTCAAATCTCAGTCCTAAATTCAATATTTCTGAATGATTAGTTAAACTTGTCTCCGGATTAGTTAATAATAGTAGCTGAAGTGTTTATGTAGTACTGTTCATTGGTCCTGCAAACAAACTTCCTATGAATTGGTAACTTCAGCTATTTTAACCAGCTTCGTATTGTTTTAGTGTCAGTAGTACATGTAAATGTGTGCTCTGGCTCTTTTACCTGCACTGAGATATCCTGGTTTATTTCTCAGCAAAAGTCTGCAGGATGACACGTTTTTGTTTTACTTTTGATAGCTCCATGGCTTTTGTTAAAACTACAGATCATACTTTCACATGTGTGTATCCCTGCTCACAGATTGAGCCCAGTGTATTATGGTGTTGAAGTTTTCACAGCCCTCGTTCTCTGTTTTCTCTAGTCATGTAGCACTGATTTTTTTTTCTTTATTACGTTTTCTTAAGAACTCATGTTGGCAGTGGTGAATTACCACCGTTTTCACTGTGCTGCTATGAAATTAGCTGTGTATGCAACCCTGAAAACGCAATAATGGGCAACGATATGATACTGTGATACTGTAATACGGTAACACTTTATTTTGATAGTCCACTTTTAACATTCTACTAACAGTAAGTAACTTTGCTACTACATGTCAGCTAGCAGTCATTAGAGTATTAGTAGACTGTCTGCTTAATAACTTCTAACACTTTATTTTGATGAGTCACAACATACAACATACTGACTATCAGAATCTTTGCAAGTATATGTCAACTTATTCTACTAACCCTAAACCTACCTACAGAGAGTTAGTAGACATGTAGTTGACATGTAGTCACAAAGTTACTTATAGTTAGTAGAATGTCTAAAGTGGACTATCAAAATAAAGTGTAACCTGTAATACTTCAAGAAACTGATCTAGAAACTGATTATTATTCATAAAATAAAATGAATAATTTTACAAAAGAGCACTTATAAATTCTTGTTGCATTGCTCCTGCACACTAGATGTGAGTCTGGTGGATTAGTGTCTGGTTCAGGCATCTAGCGGTGGATGTGTAAACGAGGGAAGCGCTTCACTTCTGAATGAAGGGCTGATGGTTTGTCGGTGAGCGCAGACACTGTCAGCTTAAGCTCATGTTTGCAGAGGATCGCTGTAAACCACGGAGTCAAATCCCACCCTCTCAGTTAATTTGGCATCGCTATTAAAACTGTTTCCTCGCTTGCATTATGTAATGGGTACATTTAAAGAAGTGAGTCATCAAGTCATGCAAAGCATGCTGGGAATCAGAGATTAACTTTGGAGTGGAGTGGTTCTTTCCTCATCCATGTGGTTAAAGGTTAGTTTCACATTCAGATTCTATAATCCTTTACACCGCTCACGCAAGACTTTGGTACTTCACTGACGAATCTTCTCAGCACTGCAATGTGTGTGAAGAAATCATAATAGCTTAGACACTATTGTTACCACATTGATAAAATCTCATAGCTTAACCACATTAATGTACATGCATTTAGAGTTTTGTACCTTTTGTGTTAATGAGTCGTTATTTGTTTTACTTCATTTTGAACTCCTTCAGAAGCTTCAGAAACCCACAGACTTACAATGAAGAAGATTGCACCGATGATGTGTGATTATGTTTGATATAGACAAACGGTTAATGGTGATTTAATTGCAAAGGCAGGAGCATAATGTATCACCATTGGCTTTCAAAACGATGAATATATGCATAATTCATGGTCAATTGTAATTGCAGTGCAATTAGCACAGATTATGTTTGCAAGAGTAGACGTTTAAGGCAAGAGTTCAAGGAAATGTTCCTTGACCCTGTGTTTTTGAGGAATGTATTATTCATGCTGCTGCTGCTGCTGATGATGATGGGTTGTTATCGAGGAGAATCAGACTTATCAGACGTTAAACCATGTGGGACATGACAGGTTTAAACAGACCGTTTGTCATCCACCAGTGCTGCGTGAGGGATTTGTCTTATATCGGAACAGAAACATTTTCTCATCCTCATACGGATGCTGGATAGGGCTGATGCTCAATCTGACCTTGAACAATTCATCTAAATTGTTCCATTTTCTCCTATAAGGGATTTTAGGACAAACATTTGAGGCATGTGAGAAGATATAAAGCTTCTTTTATCATGGCCTCTGTCTCCTGGGCAGTATCTATAGAGCAGTGGTCTTGTTTGTTAGGGTGGTCAGCATTGAAGGTGATTGAGAAGAAGTGAGCAGCTGCTGTTACGCACGAGCTCTCAGACAGGAAGAGGCATTGTTTTCCTGTGTTCGTCAACATTTTGTCCCGTCTGATGTTGTTTCCTCAAAATGTATGCCTACATGACTTAAGCTGCTGGAAGAGTTTCAGTCACATACTGACTGACTAAGAGACTGAATTTTGTTGATGAAAATTGTTATTTTGTTTTAAAATACATGTTGATATTGTTTGTATTAAACTTTCTCCTTTTACATGTTCAACATTAAATAGAAATAATTTAATAACTACCATTTCTGTCCTTTAGTGTGATGTGATGTCCTGTGGTGTGACACACATAAAAGAACCACAGATTTGTTTTTATCTCAAAATATCTTTAAAAAAATCAGTTAAGTATTGCAATAGGGGAGATTCAACTTAAAATGGTTTAATTTTCAGCAGTTTTGAACAGATGACAGCAAAGATTGTCTTGTTGTCAAAGTTTGTCTTGAAATTGTCCAACAAGTCATGGGGAAAAAATGATGTTAATTATAATTTCATATTAAATAAATAGCACTATATGAAAATAAGTGTCTAACAATGAAGATAAATCACTCTCTTGCAATTTATGTATTTAAGAGGTTTTTCTTCTTAATTTTTGCTATGTCACACCATAGGACAAATTTATTGTACAGTTCAGTAAAAATGTTTTTAAAAAAAAAGCAGTGAAAGAACTGATGAAGTTAGTGACCCTTTATATTTTCTGAAAGATCAGCATTTCTTTTTCAAAAATGTTTTTTACAAAAAAAAAAGACATTTTTTACTGCCTATTTGTCAACTACCCATACACATCATATATATATGTGTGTGTAATATCTACACATTTTGTCCTAACTTAATTTAATTGTGTTCAGTCCACTTAAATTTAAATTGAAGTTGACCTAATCCGTTTATGCGAGTCATTTTTGATGCATTAACTGAGACCAGGTGGTGGATTGTTAGTTTCCAGCATGCTTTGCGTATGGCTGGATCAGGAGAGTAAATGTTGAAAATAAGTTTCATTTTATGTGTTTTTGAGAGATTTTATGTGCTTTGAGACATCAGTGTTTGTCTTGATTAACTTTCCTTTTTCTTTCTTTTTTTTTTTTGTAGTTCACTATGCATATATTTCTATTATTCATTAGAATTTTTTGGGAGTTATTATCCATGCCTTTCTGAATAAGGTGATTGAGCTCAAGCACATCGCTACTGATTATGTTTGTAGGTTCTTTTCTAGCATCATTAACAGTAAAACAATCAAAACCACATGAGCACTTCCAAGAATTTATGTGCAAACAAAAGAATTACATTTTTAGCAGTAACATTTAAACTCTTCAAAACAGAATTATCCTGAGTTAAATGATCTGTCTGTCGATGCCATTAGTGTCATGTGCTGTAAGGTGAACTCAGCAACAAAGAGAGAAGGACTTGATTGTACTGTTCATTAAACTATATGATAACAAGCGTAACAGAAACAATGAGCACAGAATTATCAAGGCATACATGATCCGAATGACTCTCTTTAACGATAGCTGCAGAGGTTACAGTCTCACCATAAAATTGAGAGGTCATTGTGCTAAAAACAGTGTAAGTTTCAGAACTCAACTTGGACTGTTAGTCCAAAAACAGCTTTCATTGAAACCAAGCTGCCAAAAGGACTTGTTATCTACCTCTGGGTGTTTATTACATAGAGATGAACCATCAGCACGAGAGTGTCTGCAGACGCAGATCAACAGCTCCTCATCTCTCTGGTCCTTTAGTGACAGCAGAGAGCACAACACAACTTGATTGAGACGCCTGCTGAGATTTCCAAACGATGTGCAGTTCTTATAGTTGTGGAAGAACATCATCTCTGCATATCTTCAGATGGAGCCGAACATTTAGGAAGTGTCTGTTCATTTTCAGCAATAAGTGCATAATTGCGTCAGCAGGACATAACTATGTCATAATTGGACTTCAGCTGTGCAAAAACCTTTTTAGTAAAAGACTGACATGATCACAATGATTCCTTTTAGTAGCATAAAAAAACAACTGCTATTCAAAATGAGATTAAATTATTTACAAAAAGCGATCAATGTCTCTCTCACCAAAACCACCTACAACGAAAAATGAGTCTCAAACTAGCATTGACTAGATTTTGCTGGTTATGATGAGAGAATACTCTGAACAAAACTCTGTCCGTTGCATTCATGCGTTCACCACTGGCTCCAATGCTCAGTGCTGCAAAAAAGCATGCTGTTAAAAGAAACCTTTGATGGAGTACAGTAAACATAATACTGCAGTCCGCACTTTCCACAACTAATAACTGCACTTCAGCGGTTGCTCATGTATAATACATTTATTCATAAGATATTACCCAGTCATAGCATTGTGCATAAATGTGTACAGCAATACACGATAAAGCGCTATGTAAATGCATCATTCACTCATTCAAATGAGTTTTAAACCAGAGGGTCAAAAACAGGGTAGAAAATGGTCATACATGTCCAAATTATGACTCCTTTTGATGTAAAAAATCATATGTGTAATGCGCTGGAGTAAGAGAAGGCAGGCAAAGGAGAGGATGTAACTGCAAGACTTTTAGTGGAAGTTACAAAATAAACACATAACCAGGAACACAAGAGCAAGGAAACAGAAACATGAGCAAACAAGCAACCATTACATACAACACCTGACAAACACAAGGGCTTGTAACAAATGAGTCCACTGAGGGCAAGTAGTCTGGACCCATGCGCAGCTTTATTAATCAAACACAAACACAAAATAAAGACTTGACAAGAAACCGTGAAACAAGGCCTCATCAACAGCAGGTTACATTTAACAAAGGCAGACACGAGACAATGGGAACATGAGGGCTATATACTGTACACACATGGCCTAATGACTAACAAGAAACATCTGAAAGCAATGGAACAATAAACCAATCAGAATGTGACACGCGAAACAAAGAACCAATGAAAACAAGACACAAGGCGTGTTCTACTTCCTGCAGCGCTGCACAGACCAATCGGAGAGAGCCGCTTAGATGTCAAGTCCGACACGTCCTGCTCCCGGTGTTTGCATACACTATCACAGATGAAGTGAATTAAATGCAATATTTGTCAAATACACAGATGTTTCAGAAATGTTTTCATGAGCAACATAAACACTTTTTATATACTGCTTCATACAGCGCCATCTGTTCAAGAGTAGGATGCGTTTCATACAAGATCTGGCAACTACACACAAACTACAGGAGTTCCCCGGGAGAAATAACAAAACAGGAGGGAGATGGGTGTGAAATACGGGAGACTCCAGGGAAAAACGGGAGTGTTGAACTAGACACAGCTGAGGAGACAATGAAGACAAATCAACAAGACTACAAAATAGCACAGGGGACAGGAAGTAATACAAGAGTCCCAACAAGACAAGAGGAACATGTAACACCAGCATTATATCTGGACCTCAAGGAACATTATAAAATAACACAAAAATGCAGTTCATGACCCCTTTAAGGGACGTTTTGTCGTATGACAACCACCATAGAAACTACAGAAGAAGCAGACGATTCCTCGCTTGCAGTGGCGCTGTGACTGAACTACACTCTGGTTATTTATGTGCTTCATTAATATCTTTTAATGAACAGTAACATCTCCAAGTATGTCCCATGTTTGACCGATTGGCCAACAGAGCAAAGACCTACTGTATCATATAACATACTATATGATGCATTCTTAAATGACGTGATTTGAATTTCTTTACTAAATTAATTAATTTCATTAAAAATATTGTACAGCACTACATATCCCTGCTGAAAAAAAAACAATTGAACCCTGCCTAAAAAACAATAGAAAATGTAATGGATTTAATGGAATATTGGTTTTAATGGAAACTATAATGGTGTCTACTGGTATGTGATGGATTCTGTTGGTGGGATGTTAAATCCTATTGGAAAAATGCGCAAAACACACTACAAAAAAAGGAATTTTGTAATGGTTTTACTTGAAAAAGCTAATGGTTCATAATGGCATTTTAATGGACACCATTGGAATTTCTGTGATGGCTTCTATTGTTTGTTTTAGCAGGGATGTATTTCAATGTTATCTCCAAACAGTGATTGATTGTGGTAAAACTGTGTTCCCAAGCTTGCATTATATGTAAATGACAAAGTAGGAGACACATCATTCCCTTCCCAAAACAAAACAATTAATGCTGAGATCTTCAGTTTGACTTCACAATAGTTAATGTATTTCTTTAAATTGCCAGTCTCATAGAGACACTGTGTCCGTGTGGAATAATGTGTGGAGCTCCTTAAATCATACATAATTCTGACAAACTTTGGCTTTGTATTCATGAAACTGTTTGTGTCTGTCTGAATTTGAGATGTGACCTTTGTTGTGTAAATGTCAGGACGGGTGGATTCGAGCCGTTTGGGAATCAGTGTCAGCGTTATGTAACTGTCTGTTCTGCATCACAAGAGAAAAGCTCTTTCAATGCATTATACTTCAGACATTTCAGAAGAATAATCTCAAGACACAAAGAATTGTTTGCCTTCTGCTATACTGTGAAATAAAAAAAATGTCTGAACACATTCAGTTAGTTGTGTGTAAAGACGTACTGTAAGATGTGTGAATAGTTTTATGTCTTGTCTATGAACATGAGTTTATAAACCCCCAGTATTATAAAGAGGAAGGGCTTGAAATCCGTTGTGCATCTTGATTGTTACTATCATGATGTCAAAGCGTAAGGTTATTTAACCGATGGCGAATTAATATGATTTTTCTGTCTTTAATTTAAGCCTTGAACTATGCAAAGGGCATTTGTTTAAGTGAGAGTAGATTTGGACTCAAAGTCTGTGCAGAGCCTAATGTGTGTAAATGTCAAACATGAACTTTCCCGCAGTGAGTGAAAGCAGATTTAAATTCATCAGCACGATCACATCACGCACTGAATGTAAACGAGTTTGCATTTTAGCGCTTCCGGCTCCACCGTCGCAGAGTCAGAGGGTTTTCTGAATGAGTTTTTGATCAAATCCCTGAAATAAGCTTAAGATATTTTCATGAAAGATTCTACATTAAAAAAAGTTATATCAACCATGTAACCAGAGTTGTCTGCACACTGAAAAATATATATAACCAGACCAAAGGTCTATCAAAAATAGACCATTAATTTCCTTTGTGCATGTGGAAAACATACATGTTTTTTACATCATAAATGTACTTCAATAAATCCGCCTTGTGATGTTTTAAAGCTTTTTCTAATCTTGAAAAAGGTGATTGCTGACTCACTTCGCTTGTGGCTTTCACAGTTTATAATCACACTCCTGCAAACTATTCTTACTCAAATCTTCAGGGAAAACGTTTTGAAATAAAGACCGAAAGCGTTGTTTAAACTTAATGGTGGTGAGGCTGAAGTCATGTGACCGTGGTGTAGTTCAGTTATAGCCTATACGTTTAGCTTTTTACTTCTGTCGATTGTATTTAGGCTTCAAAATTCATAAAGGTGCTGTTTATATGTGAAGGTTATCATGATGAACAAAACGTGTAAGAATCATAAACTTGTGTTGGTCATAGAGCTTATTTTCTGTAATTATAATCACGAAAGCCAATGGAAAAAATGGAGGGAACCACCCTGCTGAAAAAACAATAGACACCATCCTAACATTAGTAATGGTTTTACTGGTTATAATGGGACTTGCATTGGTTTTAATGGAAACTGTAATGGTCCCTGTGGGTCTCTACTTATAATTTGTCACCTTTTATTGGTGGCTTTTGTTAAAAGCACTAAATCCTAATGGAATAAGTCTCAAAACACACTATAAGAAACCATTTTTAATGGTTTCAATGATTAAAAGTTGATGGTTTGTACTGTTTGTAATGGTATTTGTAGTGGAAACCATTATAATTTCAGTGATGTTTCTATTGTTTTTTCATCAGGGCAGGATGATGCGAACTTCCAGGTTGTCCTACAAAAATAGGCCCAATTGAGTGGATTCCTATGGAAATTACTGAATTTCACCTGCAAAAATTGAACAAACAATGGTAAATGTGATCGCTCCTTCATTCTGGTGACCGTGCTTAAGTCATAATTACAAGAATATTATGAGATAGGCCTACTAAGTTAAGAAATTTTATGATAAAAAAATATTTATCTTGATTATGAGATGCTACAGGAAAGTAGGCGAATTGAAATTAAAAAAAAAAAAAAAAAAGACTTTCTGTCCCGGATGTTGTTGAGTTCATATGTTTAATTTCTTCTTGTGAAACTGTTTTGCACCTGGATGATTTTGAGCGGCTTGGCTTTATCGTTCATTCGTCTTCGTTAATAAACCGGTGATGAGTGAAATATGAATGGCAGGGCATTACTGTAAAGATGACCCAGTTCATGCACATTGACTAACGGTGTGTCGCTGGCTCTTATATAACAGAGTGGAATGCTTGTTAATGTTAATGACAGTGTTTCCATGGTGAGCGATGAACATCACGCAGGCCGGCTCTGATTGGCGGAGCGCAGCTGCGCGTCATTGCGCTGTAGAACAAGCCTCTGAATAGCGATTCTCCTCGCGCTCTTCTGATGAAGATGAAGATGATGGTGAGGATGAGGCATATTTATGCGTGTCTTGTCTTACGGAGCTGTAGCTCAAAACCCAGCGAGCTGCCTAGCAACACAGCCTCACCGGGCATCCCAGGTGCGCGCGGCGGCTCAGCCCTAGGTAGGCAGCTCGCTAGGGTTTGAGACGCAGCCGGGGTGTCGTGTTTTCTACATATCTGCGCGGCTGCATGCATTGATAACTGTGCCGATCGCAGGTTTGACAGCAGCAGCACTGCAGCATGACCTTGGACGTGCAGACGGTGGCGGTGTTCACAGTTATCGCCATTCTGCTGCTGGTCAACGTGATTCTCATCTTCTTCATGGGCTCCAGCTGAAGGGTCCTCGGCATGACTGACGACACGCGCAAACATCTGTGATTGTTGCTCGTCCTGGAAACATCTGAGGCTGTTCGTATCTGTGATTCTGCTCTTTACTGCGGCCGATATGGTAAAATATATCCTACACTTACATTTCCGAGTGTTTGTGTGCGTGCGCCTGTGTGTTCTCCACCGTCATCTTTCAGTCCAATTGCATTATATAAGCTGATTTGTAGAATTATTCCACGGCATTTTCAGTGCATATGCTTGTGTGTATTGTGCGGATGATTATGAATTAATATTCATGGCCAAGTCTCTGAATGCATAAAATAACATATACCATGTAATAAGACTAGAATTGTGCTACAATCACAATAATTGCAATCAAAACCGTATGTTAAGATATTTATAAACAGTTTATGAAAGTAAAATGATACAAAATACCGTGCATCTGTTGTGTCTATCTATACAAAATGCAATGCTTATTTAGATCCGAGTCCTTCCAAAATGTAAGATTAGAATCGAATGGTTATGCATCTATGGTCGGATGTCATTCTGTATTTAGAGAAAGGTAAATTCATTAATATTGTGTGTTTGATCACATGCCGGCACACGTGGTGTGGCAAGTTGAGAATTGTCAAATTTCACATGGTTACTGAGAAAATCTTGACATCACAGTCATAGGAGCTGATTTCCAAACCGTGCTTGGGTTTATTTGGAGTCTGGATGGTTGATTCTCAGCGTTATGCTTCTGAAGGCACATCATATGTTTGAGATGTTGATGAGGATGTGTTTGTGTGTGTAAACCTGTCTTTGATTGGCCCTCACTCTCAGGACTCATGTCTGTTACGTAATATCTTTCAGTGAGGATGCTGGTATATTTGGGCTAATGTCATTCTCAGAGCAAATTTCTACCCATTACATGTTGCCCCTACAGATATTATTATAATTGATGTTAAAGCAGTGTTTCCCTTTAGAAGTCCACCTTAGTCAGCTTTAATATCATTAACAAGGCATATCTCTTCTGAAAAGATGAATCTGACAGTAAGAAGAGCACATTGATGTGAAATGACACATAGAGGACGTGTTTCTCGTTCTTCTTTTGAGTTTTGACATCTTTGTGTTTTCATACGCACTTGCTGCCAAGTCGAATGTGTTCATCTCAAGGCGTGCGGTATGCAGAAACATGAGGGGAACAGCGGTCGATTATGTAACGGTAATTCCATTATGTTCACAGAACCCTAAGAGTCCGTAAGGTGTCTTAATATTATGATCTGTGCACAGAGTTGTTAACGATTTACATTCACAGAACAGTCTGAGGGTGCTCGAGAGGATATTTCTTGACACTAATCATGCAGAAAATGATGGTGATATGTAGCCTTCTCACAATATGAAGCAAAGGAATGGTGGAAACGGAGGGTGTGTTTAGTTATGTACTGGTGGTATCTTCAGCATGTGATGTCTGCAGTCTCAGCTAGAGAAAGCTTGTGTGTTTGCAGTTGGAGAGTTCAGAGAGCTCTTATTCACGCATGCTGAAGACGACGCTCTCAGAGGAGCATATACTGCACAAACAGCCAATCAGGAAGCCTCTTGCTTAGTGTTTCGCTGTTTATATCACAGGTGATCGGGATTTCACCAAGTGCAAAATGTTCCTGGATCAATATCCTTGTTGATGCTGCAACAACATTCCAAGCAACCAATCAGAATTGAGGGACAAGTTTATAGGAAATGTCAGTTTTAGGCTTACAGCCAGAGATAGGTGCTTCTACACCCTTGTTATTCAACTATCATTTCCCTCTGAATTTAGGGATAAATTAATGGGTAGGGTTAGGTCTATGTTTTGGACAATAATGTTGATCCAGGAACATGTCTTAGTTGGGAAATCATGGTGACTTTATATCATACCTCGAGTTTAGTGCTTCGATTTAGGAAAGAAATCCGAGCAATCTGTGTTAAAGAGATCTTGACAGACTCAAGATGGAGGTCTAGTTCCCATGATTTTTTTTTTTTTTTTTCTGATGCCACGGCCACCTTTGGCTTTCATTTTCTGAAAAACAGAAGCACTACACTATATGAGTTTGATGAGGTGGTGAAAATAGTAAGTGAGTCTTCAGGGCTGGTCACACTACATTTCATTCATACACATGCGAATGCGAGAGACAGGACCTCAAGCTCAGGTGAATTTCCAGGGTTTAAATATAGTAAACTCTGACCTGCAAATTCGTATAATGTGAAGACTTTATAGAGGATTGCCGTGGCCTCTTAGCTGAATTAAAGGAACACAAACATTAAATCTGCAGGATTGCATCGTTGCAGTAATGTGAGGTTACATTTTTACATTTTGGCTGTATTATATTTAAAATTAAAGACGCTGGAGAGTGTGGTGTTATATTATGACTGTTGCCTTGTCCATATAAATGTCTTGTGCTCAAAGTCTAGTGTGATCATGGTTTTCATGAGAAGGACTAGAAATGGTTGTATTGCATGATTATACATAAGCCTGTGAATCACTGCAGGAACACATGGTTATCTTTGTTTGGTTCTATGATTCATCTGTTTGATTATATGACATTTGTAGTCACAGGGCTTGTGAAAAATAAATGAAATAAATTGAAATAAATGTAAGGAGGAGCCTGTTCATCCAATCCTGTCAGTCATTTAATAGGAGTTTATAAACAGTCTCTTCTGTGACAAACTCCTCCAGCATCCTCCTCCAACTGTAATTCAGTTTCTGTTTCTCTAATCCCTGTGAAGACAACCAAAGACAACAACGAAGGACGAGCGTTCTGGGTCCCACAACACAACAGTATGATTTTAGATGCATTTGTATTTTCTTCTTTTGATAGCTATTTATTGCAGCAGTATTGCCCGCCCTTATCTGAGGCTGAGCTCATTAACATGTGACTTGCACACAAATCTGCAAAAACATGTAAATAGAAACCTCTGACACAGCAGAAATGGATGGAAATATAATGCTGTGGAATCAACACCTTTCACGATTAGTTATTTGCATGATGAGTTTTAAAAGGGAGACAGTGCTGTTGGTCCTCACAAAGTCTATCTTTAGCTTTTCGCTGTACTACACTCAGATAACACCTCTGTGCTTTATCTACTCCTCAGAAGTGCATATTATATACTTTAAAGGTGCACTGTGCAGGATCCCCCCCCCCCCCCAAAAAAGTGTAAAATTATACAAGTTGCTGTCTCATGTGATGCTTTGCTGTTTGTGTTCTGACAACTAATGTCATGTCAGGACCAGGGGGCGTAGCCCGCCCACAAGGAGGGGCTAAGTTTGACCTCTGTGTTACAAACAGTAACTGAACATCCTGCATTAGGCAGCTTTAAGGTAATGTGGGACTATAAGAATCTCTGTAGGGTAGATAAGGCACAGAGGTGTACCTTGAGGGTGAAAAACTTGTAGCCCTACAGTAGGTAATATTTTTGCTCATTCTTTTCTTTCAGTGCAAGACCAGAAGATTAAAGGGTTTAATAAAGGAGATCGATGGTATAGGAAATTCTTTCTCCTATTACAGCTTTATGTGCAGACTGCAGATACATTTAAAGATGAGCATCTTGAACAGTGCCTGTGTTGAACCAGTATATGCCAGTCATTTGTGAGCCGTGCTGGCAGAATGAGTGTGAGTGTGCACGGTCTAATTTTGGGCTACAGACAAAAGAAGTGAAAAATATCAGTTTTGGTTGAATTTGAGGTTCATTCACAAAGCTGTAATTTTTGTGAAAAATGAGCTCATTAAGCCCTCTTCTAGCGATCCCAATGCTCCAAATAGTAATTAAACATCTAAAATTAACTTTATTTGTACATTTTCCGAGAGGAGTATCTCTTTCTCTGCTGCTGCTGCTGCTTCTCAAGTTGTAGGTTTATTGTTGCAAAGCACAGCATTCCAGCTTTGTGAATATTCATATCGAATTCTCCATGTCATGAGTCAAAACCAGTGAAATATGATTTTCAAACCCATGCTGATGAAAACAAAGCGATCGTGCTGACTGACATTTGCAAAGCGCGTGTATAAGATGCACAATCTCCCTATAAAGTGCATTATTGCGAAATATGTCTTGACGAGATTCACACAAACATAATCTGTTATGTCTTACATGAACGTTTAGTTAATGGTTGATCAGAAAAATCTGATGTGCAACATTATATTAGATCCATGCATTACAGTTGGTCTCAATATAGATCTGTCTCAATGTTAATCAAACGTTAAAAGAAAAGACAGAATCACTCGCTCTCTTGATTAAACTGCTGTTTATTTGCATCTTTATTCTTGTTTTTAATAACAAAGATTAAATAAAAATAGCTATATTGTGATTAATAATATAGTAATTATTAGGCTATTAAGAAAAGAATAGGAGGAAAATATGCAACTTTAACAAAAGATTAACGATTTTGATTTCACGATTCGATTTTCTCACGATTTTTTTTTTTTTACAAAATGAGATTGAAGACATTATACAGTAAATGAAAAGGTGTCATTTTATTAGGCTATTGCTGCACGTTTCTTTGTGAAATTGAAATATAACAAAACTAAATTGAAATTTTAAAACAAATCCCAATTCAAATAAGCAAGTAGCACAAATAAAATAAATCTCTTCATATAAACAAACTAAGGCTTTGTCTGTGCTCTTTCCATTTAAAATGAGAGGCAACCACTGCATTTTAGTCACGATCCAAACAAAGATGCAGCATTAGCAGATTTAATCTAAATTAGTCTGTATAATTTCGAAATTTAAAACAAAAACAGAATGGTCTGACTTTAGTTTTGTGAAACTATACTACATAAAACACATCTGAAGGAAACAGCGGAGGAGCTGAATGAGACGCAGAGTCACTCTCTGCCAGCAGGTGGCGCTTATGGACAGCAATGATACAGTGTTTCCTTGGTTACCACTGTAAACAAAGTGCTTATGAACAGCAATGATACAGTGTTTCCTTGGTTACCGCTGTAAACAAAGTGCTTATGAACAGCAATGATGCAGTGTTTCCTTGGTTACCGGTGTAAACAAAGCGCTTATGAACAGCAATGCTACAGCGTTTCCTTGGTTACCACTGTAAACAAAGCGCTTATGAACAGCAATGATACAGTGTTTCCTTGGTTACCACTGTAAACAAAGCACTTATGAACAGCAATGCTACAGTGTTTCCTTGGTTACTGCTGTAAACAAAGCTGCAGCAATGATACAGTGTTTCCTTGGTTACCGCTGTAAACAAAGCACTTATGAACAGCAATGCTACAGTGTTTCCTTGGTTACCAGTGTAAACAAAGCGCTTATGAACAGCAATGCTACAGCGTTTCCTTGGTTACCACTGTAAACAAAGCACTTATGAACAGCAATGATACAGTGTTTCCTTGGTTACCGCTGTAAACAAAGTGCTTATGAACAGCAATGATACAGTGTTTCCTTGGTTACCGCTGTAAACAAAGCAGAGCTGCGCTTATGAACACTACTTTAATATGCATTGTTCAGAGGCAAGATAAAAAGAAAATACCATGTAAACATTTCTAACGACAGTCAGTTCCCCTCAGAGATGCATTCATATAAACTCCTATTTTTTTTATTTGTTTGGCATCTCAACCGATTTGAATCGTCACACATTTGGTTCTTCAGAAAACTTTAACTCGATTTTACTCAAAATCAGCTCTGCTGACTCTGTCGCTTTCAAACGGATGTAGCTCAGTCATTTCTGTCCGATTCCAACAAGTCATGTGATATAACGATAAAAGAACAACAATAAAAAGTTGAAAATTTGCTCATTCCGACTCATTTTGCCAGCATGGGTCACAAATGTTTTCTGACCAATAGCAGACGGGGAAGTGTGTGTGAAAGAATGACGTTTCCCCATCAGACTCACTGTATTGTTCTGCAGCTGATCAGCGGCGGTTCAGTGGTCAGCGCCGAGGCGGTATGGGATCACGTGACGATGGCCGAGAGGGAGCTGGCCTTCAAGGCTGGAGACGTCATCAAGGTCCTGGACGCCTCCAATAAAGACTGGTGGTGGGGTCAGATGGATGACGAGGAGGGCTGGTTCCCCGCCAGCTTCGTGAGGGTACGTCTTTGATCAACTCTCTCATCTCATCGGATAAGCTCCTAGATCTTATTATTGAATTGTGATGCGGCTCAAGGTCTGAAGTGAAGAAATGGACACGGATTAGATGCGTCCGTCTGGAAAAGAGCGCAGTCAGTGTTGAATCAGTGTTGCCAAGCCTCTTCCATCTCACTGTTCCATTTCTATTCTTCCACAGCAAGAGTAAATTAAAACCAAGTGTATTTCTGTCATTCTTTCCAAAGGTTGATCCCCACCCTCCTCAACCTTACACAAAACCAGTTTTCTATATCAACCCTATAGCAACTCCAAGGTTCCATAACACAACAGCAAAGGTGCGTCCCCAGCTCCTCAAATCTCATCAAGTGCTGCCGTCTCACAAAGCATTTAAAGCATCCAACTGAAATCACGCTCCTAGTGCGCTTCATAGCTTTTCAAACAGATGAACATCCGATGTTTCTTCATTACATGCGCTGCTTTGGATGCGTTTTGTAGTAGCCTCCGAATGTTGAAATAGATGTTAGTAGTACTGTAGTATCTGCTTTGCATTCAGAACCATCTTCTCGTTTTCGTCGGACAGCATCCCATTTTGTGTTTGCATCTCTGTAGATGCCTAGATTTGAATTCGCAGTGAGTGTGTATAATAATTCTAGATGGAATTTCAAAGCTGTTGGTCTGTATTAAGTTGTCTCTTGATCAAGGAATGTGGTTTTTGACGCTCAAGCAAATGTTCCTGATGGGAGAGAGTTGAAATATGAATGGAGAATTACTGAGAGTGAACTTTTATGCCCTCACTTGAGTTAAGACCAGACCCTCCAAGCCCAGGCCAAGACTAGACCCCTCAAGACCCAAACACACATCAGAAATCAATAAAATGTTGTTGTTTTTTCCTCCACCATACATTTAAAACAATGAAGTTGTCTCTTTTTTCCAGTGTTTCCAATTGTTTTCCAAAAACAGAAATCTTTTTCTTTTTCGTAACGAACATAAATGAAAGCACAACACTATCATACAAGTTTCATACATGTTTTTCTACTCTGTTTCACAGGGGTATTTTTTACTTCTTTGAACTAACAAACAAAGTACCACAGTACTTTTTGAATTTACTCTATAATAATATCAAAGTTACTTTAAAAAGTGCATGTTTTTTGTATTTCCTCAGTGTATTTAAAAACAAAATTGAAAACCTTACCCTTTTTTTCCATAACATAGACGTACAGAGAGCATGTGATGTACAAAACTGCAAAATATACTGGTACTGACCCGCCATGGAAGCAGCCCAGAAGACATGATCTCACAATGTAACATTCAAGATTGTGATGATTCATAGTTTCCCAAGATTGAGATTCCTATGTAAATAGATTAGATTTCTGTTCCCCATTAAAACATGAAAAGTCTGCATATATGCCACTTCAGACGCATCTTCGGCCCCACTTTATATTAGATGGCCTTGCTATGTACTTACATCAAAAATAAGTATAATGTACTTGTGTTCATATTGTATTTAAAACACTTCTGCTGCTATTGAGGTGGGATACGGGTAGGTTAGGGACAGGTTTAGTAGGTTTAATGGTGGGTTAAGGAGTAAGGGATGGTCAACAGTATAATTATAAATGTAATTACAGAAATTAATTACATGCAGGTCTTTTTAAAATATAAGTACAATGTAAAAGCATGTATGCACACAATAAGTGCATTGTATCACATTAATCATTTAAATGCAAGTACATAGTAGTTAAACCCACCTAATATAAATATCTTCTGTGCCATCTTGCAGCACAATGCATTCTTGTCTGAAACCATAAACTGAAACCCACTCCAAAGGCAGATTTTTTTGTCTTATTACCAAGGCCATGAGAGCAAGACTGCAGCTCGTCATTCATTTGGCATAAGACGTGTCCAGTCAAAAATGGTTAAAGAACAACTGATGGTGGAAGTCTGTAGAGAAATGAACTAGTATTTTTGTAACTATGGAATCTTTAAATGCATGGCCTTCTCAGTAAAAAAAACAACAACCTCTTGTCAGTGAGCAAAAATCTTTACCCCAGTGAGAATTAGGGCTCAAACCTGTTCCCCTTTGCAAATCTCACAGCTTGGAGATGTAATGCGTCTCTCTGCCTTTGTTTCTTTGCTGTTAGCTGTGGGTTAACCAGGAACATGCGGGCACAGATTCGGCTGAGGGTGCCGGCGAGGTGCAGAACGGACACACCGACCCCAGCAACGGCTGTCTGTGCATCGGCCAACCGCTGCAGAACCGAGACCAGATGAGGGCCAACGTCATCAACGAGATCATGAGCACTGAGCGCCACTACATCAAGCACCTGAAGGACATCTGTGAGGTACTGCTGACAGCATCAGATGAGTGCGATTGCTTGGTGCCTTGGAGAGATTACAGAAAAATCTAAATTCACGTCATCATTGACTCACCCTCATGTTGTTCCAAACCCATAGGACTTGCGTCTTCAGTATACAAATGAAGATATTTTTAATCAAACCTGAGAGATTTCTGTCCCTCCACTGAAAGACCTTTCACCCAAAATGTTGACATTTCAAAAAGTTCATTAAGAAAGGCAGTGGCTACTTACACTAATTGCAAATAGCATATTTTCTTAACGATAGATACTATTTACACTAAGTGCAAATAGGCTAACTATAGATTCTATTCACACTGTTAAAATAGCAAGATTTTCTGCTATTCATATACTACTTATTGCAAATAGTGGCAATTATCTGCACCTCAGTATTGTAGTCCATTATAAAACAGTATGTGATAATAACGTATAAAGTGTAAATTATAGATTTAATTCAAATTATTAAATGGATGCCACCTTATTGGTACAATAAAGCCTTCCCTACACCTACCCTAACCCTACCCGATACTTTATTTTCAAATTTTTGATTATTTCCTTCATTTTTATTGAAAATAAAATATTGCCTTTCTGATGCAATATGAGATTTAAAAATGGAGAAAAAAAAGTTCGGCAAAAGGTGGATTCGAACTCGGGTTGATCGTGTCAAAAAGCATGCGTCTTACCGTCCACGCCACTGACAATGATGTTTAATGCGTGTATTTGTTCAGTGTTGACTAGCCCAATCACACGTTGGTGGGCGGAGTTAGTGTAACTAGCCTCTGCCAACAAGGCGGGCTGTTTGCACTTAGTGTATATAGAGACTCCGATTAAGCAATCCCTATGAATCTAGCTGTTTTGTCTCATGTTTATTTCACATATAAAAATTGATTAACGCATCGGATATGTTAAACAAACTGTAACTGTTTGGCATGCAAAATAAACCTCGTTGGTTCTCACGTTAAGCAAGCATGCTTCAGCTTCTGTTTGCCATGATTGATGAGCTCTGTGTGTGCGTTGATCAGTGTTTATGTGAAAAGCCTAAATGAAATCAGTGCATCATATAAAGTGACCGTGTCTCTTCAGAAGACTTGGACTAAATCACTCAAGGAATTCTTTTGCAATGTCTTCATGACCTCTTTGAAGGTTGAATGGTTAGTGGAGTGGACTTTCAATGGAAGAACAGAAAGCAAAGGCTGGAATCAAAGTGATTGATGCAGATTACGTTCGTGACTGACCCGAAGGTGTTTCTGTCTGCAGGGATACTTGAGGCAGTGTCGAAAGAGGATTGACATGTTCAGTGACGACCAGCTGAAAGTGATTTTTGGAAACATCGAGGACATCTACAGATTTCAAATGGGATTTGTGCGGGACTTGGAGAAACAGTACAACATCGAGGAGCCGCATCTTAGTGAAATCGGACCGTGTTTTCTGGAACATGTAAGTACATTGCCTTATGGCTAGGTTAAAACTTCTTTCTTCATATTATAGCCAATTATAGCTGCACCTACAAGCTCCTTCATAATAAATCTAGAAAATTTCAAGACGTTTTCAAACATTTCAAACAAATATTCAAACGTTTGAACTGATTCCTGAAATCCTTGAAACACATTTGTTTAAGTTCTGACCGTCTGCCATACAGCAAGACGGTTTCTGGATCTATTCAGAGTACTGCAACAACCACCTGGACGCCTGCATGGAGCTCTCCAAGCTGATGAAGGACGGCCGCTATCAGCACTTCTTCGAGGCCTGCCGCCTGCTCCAGCAGATGATCGACATCGCCATCGACGGCTTCCTCCTCACTCCTGTGCAGAAGATCTGCAAGTATCCACTGCAGCTGGCCGAGCTGCTCAAGTACACAGCACAGGACCACAGGTAACACACACGCGTGCAAAAACCACAGGAAACACTGTCTGGAGATCTGAAGCTGATGTACAGAACGTCACAGAGACATTCAAACAAACAGATATCTGTAGCCAGGGAGATATATGACTATATACACTATATATACGATATATATGATACTAAGTTTGTGAACCCTTTGAAAATAATTAGATTTCAGTATTGATTACTCATAAAATATGCTCTAAATTTGACTCACAATTAAAGACAAAGGCAATATGACTACACTAATGACACAGTCATGCTTGTACGTTTTACACATTTTATTATTATATATATATAATTGAAGTAAGTATAAGTAAGTGAACCCTTGAACGTAAATAACTTCAGGTCCTCCTTTAGCAACAAAACTTCCACCCATCCTTTTCCTCTAAACAAATCATTGTGCATTTTTGGCAAAAAAAAAAAAAAAAAAAATTTGCCAATAAATAAATAATACTTACAGTGTCATGTCCTAATAGTGAAAATATGGTAACACTTTGTTTCAAGGTGTCCTTGTTACATGCACTTACTATTATAATAACAATTAATTATGTATAATTACATGCAAGTAACCCTAAACCAAACTCTAATCCTAACCTTAACCATATAGTAAGTGCATGTAGTTAATTAATATCACTCAGTACTTAAATGTATAATTACACTGTAACAAGGACACTAAAATAAAGTGTAACTGAAAAGGTAACACTTTACAATACTGGTGCACAAATATACATTAATTCATGCTTAACTAATGCACAGATAATCATGGGTTAATGTATAACTCATGAAGAACTAAACCATTTATTAATGATTACTGCATCAGCAACTAATATGATTCATAGATTAAGTAATAAATAAATTGTTATTAGTTAAATTTATCATAATGTATTAGTTCCCTAATAACATATATTTACTAAGTTAATTAGAACAGTGGTCAAAGCTATGTACTCTAACTTCCAGTTGCCTGCTTTAATTAATCAGTAGCTAATGATGCACAAAGGTATGGTTATGTTATGACTTTACTTGTTGAGGCACAGAACTTTGTGGATTATGGATGTGGTTATGGATTTTGAATTAGTTAACTAGTCATGTGCCTCAACAAGTAAAGTCATAACATCATGATATCTTTGCAAATCATTAGTTAATGATTAATTAAAGCAGACAACTGGAAGTTGAAATGCATTGGCTTTGACCAACTGTGGTAATTAACACATGCATTTACACTGTTAGTTAATATAAAATGTTATTAGGGAATTAATACATTATGATACATTTAACTAATAAAAATGTATTGATTACTTAATCTGTGCATCATATAGAATGTTCATTAGTTGCTGATGCAGTAATTATTAATAAACGGTTTAGTTCTCCATGAGTTATACATTAACTCATGATTATCTGTGCATTAGTTAAGCATGAATTAATGCATATTAGTGCCACCGTATTGTAAAGTGTTACCACTGCAATCAAACTGTGAAAAGCTTGTGTCATGTTGAGTCAGATTGTGTTTGTGTTACGGGGCTGACGAGACGTGAGACGTGCGGATCCATATGCAAAGCTTTATTATAAGACATGGTCAGGAAACAGGCAGGGTCAGACAGTGGCAAACAGGTATGGCAAGGGCAAGACACAGCAATCCGTGGAGCAAGCGTGGGTCGACGATCAGCGTACAGTATCCAAAGGGGCAAGGCAGAGAGATAATCCAGAAACGAGAGCAATAATCCAAACGGGGTGCGAACAGAGTCCAAACGGCAAGGCAAAGGGGTAAATCCAGGAAACAAAGGCAGGGTCAGACACGGAAAGATAAACTAGGCAAGGCAAGACTACGACTATGACTTAGACAAGGGCTCCGTAATGCAGCTACGAGAGAGTGATAAACGCTTAATGTCGGTCGCCGTTAGAATGAGAATGTCCAGTTAGTCAAGAGCGTAAAGATTATGAATGAGCATCATTGTGCGGATGAGACAATCAGCTGTTGTGGCGCACGAGTTGTGTATTTGTAGTCCAGTGTGCTGTGTGGAATGAGTCCGTGTGGTGAATGAGTGACATCTGGTGGCGAGTAAACGGAAGAGCAAGGCCAGGATTCGTGACAGTTTGTCTATGAGTGTGTTATATGTGTGTGTATTTATGTACAGTCTGTGGTGTTTTCTGGCAGTGATTACCGTTATGTGGCGGCAGCGCTCGCTGTCATGAGGAACGTCACCCAGCAAATCAACGAGCGCAAACGAAGACTGGAGAACATTGACAAGATCGCTCAGTGGCAGGCCTCGGTGCTGGACTGGGAGGTGCGCTTCAACAAGATCTGTGCATTTACAAACAGTTATTGCCTCACATTCATTCAGACGCATTTAATTACATTGAACTGATGTCACAATCAAAAAAAAAAAGATTTTATGATACTTTATACAATTCATTTTAATTTAACGCCATTGTAGATTTCTCATTCAAACAGTTGCATTGTGTTAAACTGACTTGAAATGTTTTCATTTTGAAAGAACATGTCAATAAAGTAGGTCAAAATAGCATTTGGTGCTTGTTCAGTTTACTTAAATCAATTAACCTAACACGATTATTTTCAACCACATTACTTAATCCATTTGAGTTACAATACATAAATGATTTTAGTTGTGTTAAAGTATTATTATAGTATCTAGGAACAGGATTTCCACTTCCCATCATGCTTTGCACGGGGCTGGATAGGCAGAGTAATAGGCATGTCATGGATGTAACAACCATCTTCTGGCTAACTACTAACAATAAGAGCTATATTTAGCTTGTTTAGTATGTGTTATAAATAGCAGCTGCATCAAAAAAATATCTTACCTTAAAATAAATCAGTTCATTTATGGACAGTGGTTCCACAATGGAAACATGTCATCTTTACTCAAATCCTTTAGTTAGGATGAACTTGACTGATTCAAGTTATTTGGACATGGTTGTTTAAGTTTACTCAATTCAGTTTAGATCATCATACATTAATATTTCTGTTAATGTGGAACCACTGTCCATAACTGAATTAAGTTAGTTTACAGTATTTTTTTTTTTTGAGTGCATTGAGAGATCTTTACACTGACGTTTATTCTCAAATCCTCCACATAATGTCTCATATTTGTTATTTTCCTGCATTATTTTTGTTTGTTTAATAATTTAGCTTTAAAAATATGTATATTTCATGAATAAAAGCTCCTTTAGGGTGTCCACTGCCGTGCCCAGACTCCCGAGTGTTTTTGTTCTGTTAGGGTGATGATATTCTGGACCGAAGCTCAGAGCTGATCTACACGGGTGAGATGTCGTGGATCTATCAGCCGTATGGCCGGAGTCAGCAGAGAGTCTTCTTCCTGTTTGATCATCAGCTGGTCCTGTGCAAAAAGGTACATCATCTTTACAAAATAGCCTATAGTGTTTTCCTCATAAAGGGGTTTGAGATGGTCAGCTGAAGAATAAAAGTGTGAGCACTGATCGTAAAACAATGTTCCTAGACCATATTAAGTTCATAAGCTTTCCTTACTTTACATTGCCATATTCGAATCTCCAAATCTGACCATAAATTAGAAAAGCATCCTAAAGTTAGAGCCATGTCACACGATGCAGGGCTGTAGGTTTTACTGAGTTTATGTTAGGGGTGTTACAGTACACAGACATGATGCTTCGGTATGGTTTTGGAGGAAAAAAACAAACAAATTAATTTTATTTAATTTGAATTTTAATTAAACAGTATTTTACTGAACAAATTGCTCTTTCTTTAAATAAATTAAATTATAATTACATTTTGCTTAGGGATAAAAATCTATCTCAGCTTATGGTCTCTAAACTGCAGTGATCCCTTGTACTTTACTATACAGTTATAGTTAACAACAGAGCCCAAACTTAAATTCAATCACTATTTATTTTTAACTATAATAACACTCAAATTAAAAAAAAATAGTATGCAAACATGTAAACTGCACATTATGCAGTTTTTAAATTAACTTCTAAATTATACAATTTCAATTTGTTGTTGAAATATAATAATTTACAGAGTTGCTGTCTTAACTTGTTTCCTAATAGATTTATTAAACATACATTAAACAATTAACACATAACTAACAGGTAAAGTAATATATATATATATATATATATATATATATATAGAGTATATAGTCTAATATTTTGCAAAATGCTCTTCACTAGACTTCATTTCTCTAGCAAATAACGAGCTGTAGACACTGATGACTTGCCTGAGGTAATGAAATGCTGCGTGATATTTTGTTTAGAAGCTGTTTAATGACATCTTTCAGCAGTTGAAACACTAATTGAGCGATTACGTGAGGGATGAGATGTTCATTCATGTTTATTTTGCGTTAAAATTAGTAATAAAGAGGAAGGGATGATCGCGCTGCCATTAGAACTGAGGTGTTAGTATATGGCGACATGTCGTGAAAATTTCCGCTATGAATACGTGTACCGTTACACCCTTAGTTTATGTATTTCTTTAACTTCTTAAATTTGATTTAAACAGAGGTGTCAAGTAACGAAGTACAAATACTTTGTTACCTTACTTAAGTAGAAATTTTGGGTATCTATACTTTACTGGAGTAATTATTTTTCAGCCGACTTTTTACTTCTACTCCTTACATTTTCAC
>JAFVLL020013609.1:0-21551 GCA_021397915.2 Tor tambroides | reverse complement strand
TTTTTTTTTTTTTTCTGCATTTTTGATCAAATAAATACAGCCTTGGTGAGCATAAAAGACTTTCAGTAACATTATAAAACTCTCAAACATTGGACTGGCAGTGTTCTGTAGTCAAATTATTCCCAAAATAAGTACTAACCTTGGACCTAAAGGCAAGCCAGTTCTTAAACTCTTAAATTTGGCCTAGCCCTAAATAAAATATAAGTAAACATCAAAGTCTGATCATAATCACCAAGTAAACAGAAAAACAGGATGATAATTTTAATGCAATCCTTAACACTTGTTATATCCACATATAAGGGAAAAAACTGCAGGTTTAAGGCGGGTTTTAAATTAGGCTTTCCCAATAGTGTGTGTGCGCGTGTGTGTGTTGCAGATGCTGATCATTTCCTTGGTTTTATCTTACCCGATAACACAATGCTCACTCAACTCAGTGCTTTATAATTAAAACTATAATTACACAACTGTGCAGACAATCTCATTTCCAGCTAGCAGCAATTAAATATAATGTGACAGTGACTTAATGATCATTAGAGAGGAACTTTGTATCCAGCAGCCTGCAGAGCTCATGAGACGCATGTGCAGAGAAAGACAAAGACCAGGTTGAGGCCTGTGTGATGCACCTGTTTAATCAAGGAGTAAAAAAAAAAAAAAGAGATAGCACACAAATCATTTTCCTTTGCTTTCCACAACACGATGGGCTGCATTTATGGGCATGTTGCTCCAAAGGAACCTTGGATCCTCGTATTGGTCGGCAATCAGCACCAAGGACAGATCCAGCACACAGACTTCAGTGCAGCAGCTCCAGGGAAAGAGGAAACACAAAACAGAGCAAAACAGAAAGAGCTGGCATTGACATTATAGCACAGACGCTTTAATTGCATTCCTATGCAGAAATGAACCCAGTTTGAACACTCTGTGTCTAAACCACAGGCTGAATCATAAAATATGTTTTAGGGCCAATTAAATGTGGTGCAATTATAGGGGAGACTGGAAAGAGTCAAATAAAAAGAAGGATTTACAGTGGAGATATGGCTATAAATAGTCCTATTCAAAACTTGAGAGTTAAATGGCTTTTTATTGGACTGTTTTAGCTACGGGGAGTTCTTCTTTTATGATTATCAAAGGGAAAGGTTTGGTGAAAGTATTATCCAGTGCAGGTTTTGCCTACTTAAAATTGATTATAGCAATTCCACCGCACTCACAGATTCAGGCTAGAGGGAAATGCTTACTTTCTAGTGAAATGTATGTCATGTGTGACTGACTGAACTCAATAGAGCAGGGACCCCATTCACACGGCAGCATTCATAACCATTACTGCCTGCATCGTAAATGCAGGGGGACTATAAATATCATGTTAACTTCTCACCCTTCATTCAGTACTATTGGAGCATCAATCAAAATAGCCTGTCAGTTTCTCCATAGACTTTCACACCAATCACTTGATTACAAGGCTAGCCGACTCTTTGCTGTTATTAAAAAAAGGTTTCTGAAAGGATTTGATATACTTAAGAAAAAACGGTACCGTTCAAAAGTTTAGGGTCAGTATAGTTTTTTTTTTTAAAATGAAATTAGTACTTTTATTCAGCAAGGATGTATTAAAAAGATGTATAATATTATAAAAGATTTCTTTTTCAAATAAATGCTGCTCTTTTCAACTTTGTCTTCATTAAAGAATCCTGAAAAAAGTATCAGTGTTTCTACAAAAATATGAAGCAGCACAACTGTTTTCAACACTGATAATAATAATGTTTTTTGAGCATCAAATCAGCATATTATAATGATTTCTGAAGGATCATGTGACACTGAAGGCTGGAGTAATGATGCTGAAAATTTTGCTTTATCGTCACAGGAACAAATTACATTTTAAAATATATTCAAATAGAAAACTTTTTTTTTTTCAAATTGTAATAATATTTCACAACATTAATGTTTGTACTATTTTATGTAATAAAGCAATAAGCCCCATGAAGCTGTGGTTTACAGTGAATTTATAACAGCTAAGGGGCATTGTTAGGCACAGCGCGAAGTGGAGCAAGCAAAGATCTGATTCACAAATATTACATTGTAGTTATATTTTACGATGGTTCTGAAAGTGTCAATTTTTTTTCCCCTCACCATATCATTTATGTCAAAGTGTCCATGAGCAAAGATGGAACCATGCCAAAAAAGTAGCAATTTTAGAACATTCCAAATGTCTTAAAATGATAGCTTTGGTCTGTCCCAACTCAGACGTCTTGACTTCCATCCAGAAATGTATATAATTATATTCATAATATGTTAATGCATAAGTCAGCTTAATGAGTTAGTCCTTAAATAAAGAATACAGATGATTTCCTATTGAGAATTCTTTTCTGACATGCTGAAATAGCAAACTTGTCAGCATTTTAGCAGCTTTTACATTCTCAGTGAGTAAATCTGCATTCAGGAGTGGGATTTGGAGAGCTTATCATATAAACCAGCCTGTCTGTATTACCTATGACTAATGAAAACTCATCTTCACAACAGTCTATGAAACTAAAATGGATAGTGGCCATTGTAAACTGGAGGCAACTGCATAATGTTTGTCCACATGAAGTATGTGATATGCGCAGCTTAATACACGTTGCTCATTGTAATGGTTTGAAATACAGGCACTCAGTAAACCATAGCATCCTCACCAGTGCCATTAGAAAAACTCTCATTTCTTACTTTGGTATTCCCAGTAAAAGGTCAAACCCAATTACAGATATTTTGCCGGCGGCACTGTGCGACTCCTCGAACAATGATTCCTCAACCATTCAAATTAAAGGTTGAGACAGAAACAAGTCAAGGAAATTAAACCCCGGCACACAGGTCAATTTCAGCATCGCAAAAATGCCTCCCATGCTTCAGTATGTCAAATAAACCTTATTTAGAGAGTATGAGAATCATTAGAGCATGAGATACCATGTCTAATGCTAAGCTGAACATTATTAAAGGTTTCTACTAAGGTTTATAGCCAAGGGGACAGAAAGTGCACAAGGAGGAATCTGGTGATTTCACTGCCTACATGTTGGCTTAGACTGGTCTGTATAAAAAAAAATAAAAAAAACTTGTGAGTGGAAAATGAATGACTGACAACTGTGAGATTTGTTATATCACATACTGTAAATTTATGTAACATTCCTGAGTTTCTTCTGTAAACTGGTAAACACATGATTTCTGGTGGTTAAAATACAGAAATGTGTCGCGTCCGATTGTGATAGCAATCATGATTGAGGTACACCAAAAAAAAAAAAAAGTCTCGCCATGCTGGAAAAAGAGAATACTAAAACTCATCCAGCACTAGATTTGAGGGAGAACGCTGTTTCAGTCCCTCTTGTCCATTTATTTTTCCTTGTGATCTATAAGTCTATTTGTTTATTTATTAATGGCAAGCTGTGAGACGAATGGAAAACAGCGCAACGGAGACGTGCAATGAAATTTATCAGTTCGTTTTTTTTTTAAAAAAAAACAGATGTTTTAAAGAGAAGCTTATCAAAGCAAACCACGCTGACCACTTTTCAAAGCCGCTGCGTTGTGCTGCAACACAAAACCACGTGAGATGCTTTTCTGACACACGTTTAATTTCTAATGTAAAATGGCAGCAAATGGCCCTTTACGAGCCAATGATTCTGATCAGCAACTCCTAAATAATGAGTGAATGTAGAAAAAAAAATTGAATGTTACAATGTTATTACCATGTTATTACTGCATTTACCCCTTTTTAATTTAATTAAAACATTGAGAAATTCTTTGAAATGTAAAATTACACGTGAACCACACCAAAAAAACTATGATGCTTTGACTTTATAATTCATGATCGCTCAAAAACAATTTATGAAACCTGCATATTTATTTCAAACTAAACATCAAAACAACATAAATATTACTCTGAAAAGTTTTCAAACAAAATAAATTTATTTCACTTGCATAAGCTTTTTTCAAATGAAAAAGAGATCAATTTTTCATGCTGCAATGGTTTGTAAATAGGCGTACATATTCCTGTTTATCAACAAAATTCAGTCCCAAAAATGTGTGAGACATGGGAAAAGTCTAAATTTTTTTTTTTTTTCAATGTTTTGACACTAATACAACGTCATAGATATTTTAACACTAGAAGTATTTTTGACACATGTGGTACTCCATACATACCTGGGTCCAAAACGACCCATATATTAACATTATTTTTAAATGGTTATATCTCTTTAAATAATAATAATAATAATAATAATAATTGTAAAAAATAATAATAAATAAAATACACTGTATTCACAGAAAATGCTGCAATTTGTGTCCCATGGCTGACTACTGAAATTATTAACAGGATATTTAATCACATTATATATCAGTTTTAACTCAGTTTAGTGTGTAAAGAAATATTTCTTTATTAAATATTTGCTATCTTAGCCTATATTAACAAAAACTAATTGTTTATATAGAAAATAAAATATCACCTTGAGATATCGAGTATTTTTGACCATGTGGTTCAAACAGAAGCTCTTTGAGTCTTTGAGAATTTATTCATAACCATCCTTTTAAATATGTTATTGGCAGGATAGAAAAAAAAAATGTTTTTCTTGGCACAAAGCAGACAAATATTGACTGAACAATGTAGAGTTGTGTGATATTTGCTAGTTAAGGCTGGTATTTGGCATTTCTGCTTTGACCTTTAACCCCGTAAAGCTCAATTCCTGAAACATTTTAAATGTAACAGTGTTAGCACAAAACATATTGAAAGAGAAATGTCAGGGGTTAGTTTTATTTTTCCGTTTAATTACAATATGCGATGGCAAAGCCGAGTAATAACCGAATTTACTCACCAAAATTATTCTGTTTATGAATTACAAACGTATTGTAATTAGACAAAAATAACATTTAATTTCTTTAAAAGCCAGTAATTAAAAAATAAACATGTAAATTAATAAATCTTGACCATTTTAGGCAAAATGCACTACTATTTAAGAATAACGCTTTTATTAAATATTTGATTTAATGTGTCATATAAACTTTTATCCAAATACAAGAACAGATCAGTGTATTGGCCCATATCCAGACAGGCATACACTGAAATGTTTCTTTAATTCACTATTTTCAACACCCTCTCAACAATCTGCATTTTTCACAAAGCAGCTAAAGATACACACGTACAGTATATCACCAGCATCCCAAACGTCACCTTTCATCAAGTGGGAAGTTAAAATAGAAGCAAGGATCTGCTGGTCTCTGTATTTCATCCGGTAAAACCTTTGGTGTCAAAACACAGGGAATGGCATTTGATCTTGAAAAGAGGGTGGAGAAAGAGAGGAAAGCACGGCGAGACGACATTTCTCAGCATAGCTGTTTCAACAAATCTTAAATAAACACCGATGCAAACCGCCGTCGTCTTTGAGAAGAATCTCTGTGCTGCAGTGCTCTGTGGGATGGATCCGCATGATAAAGACAGCAGATAAAATACCACAAGACAGGCAGAACACACACACGCAAAACCTTACCACTTATTATAGCTTACCTTATTGTAAGAAACCAAATTCGCCTTTTCTTATTGGAGGCGGGCCAGAAATGATTATGAGAAGTCACTCCAGCAGTCTGTACAACAACAAAGTCCAGCCAAATGATAGCCTTGTGCCAGCTTTGTCCTAATTATACCCTCGTCTCCTGCAGGAAAACAAGCCCCACACACACACACACACACACACTCAGCCTTTAGAAAAGCTTTGACAACTTTCCTACACCCTGTCACAAAAGGCAAATATTTTCCAGTACAAATTGGGCTTACCGTAGGGAGAACACAGCGTTCATTATTTGATCAAGTATCGAGGAGTATTGTAGCGGTTCATATGAATCTATCGCACATCTCGAGAAGGTTGCTTTGTTACAGTTTTTCTTGTAAAGTTCTCTGTGAGCGGCAGCCCTCTGTGGAGAGGAATCTAACGCTATCTCTGCCTGTTTGTCTCATACTAGAGTCGCACAAGTCTAAAGCCTCTTCAAAAGGGCGAAGAGAGATGTGAAGCCGTTAGGAAATATAGAAAAAAAAGATGGAGGCAAGGAAAGAGCAGCAGAGTTTTCCGGGAAACAGACCTTGAACAGTTTGAGGGGAAACGAGCCAAACTCGCAAGATCCAGACACGTCGTGTTTTCGTCTCTCATATACCTACGTCTCATGTTGTAATTATAGCATCAATATCAATCAGCGACTCTGAGAGAAACGCATCTGGCTCCCGGGTAGACGGTCTCAAAATAAAAGTGTTTATGGCTTTCAGCTCTTATTACTTTGTTCTTGCTTTGAGGAAGGGTAGAGTTCAGATTCTGCTCGGGGCGTCAGCAGGGCTGATGAATTACAAGCACGTAAGAAGAAGCTGACAGAATAATGGAATTCAGAAGCAAAAACAGGTGCTTGCTGGCTGCGTATCATTCTGAAGGAAACTGCAACACTTCGCTGCATTCTGGCATATGTCAACACTGTCGGACGGAAGACGCCTGTTGAATGAGCTTCACCGCAGACATCAGATCAACTGTCTCTGATTGTATATGGAATCGGAGGAGGCCTGGTGTTGTTCTGCTTGCATTTGAGGGTCCTGTGTCTGTCTGTCTGCATCTTTGATCACTATAAGCAGCTTTGACCGAGTAGCATGGACCCATTAAAGTCAAAATGTAACGGAAATAAGCGACAAGTCTTTTCTTCTATATTGCAACATACATCTAAGTGATCGGTGGTTCGGACTACACAATTATTTGTCGGTTATGATAGTCTGTGTCAGATTATGCGATTTTGACAAGGTTTTGGCGATATGCTCCATAGTAATATCGTCCTGCGTCAGCCTGTGATATCGCCAATTCACAATATTATCATGCTAATTTATCTTATTATTTACTTAGTTTCATAGCCGGAGAGTGAACCAACTCCAGGTTAAAAGCAGCCTAATGTTAGTGTAATCTATTACCTACTCATTAAGGCGACACAGCAGGTGCCATTAGCGTAAACAAAAAAAGTGGCTAGCAAACAACACATTTTGTTCTGTCTTTTTCACATTTCCGGGGGTTCTCAGAAGTGAAAGTCGTCATAGTTTGGTAAATTTCTATAGTGATGAACGTCAACTACAACAATATGTGTACGTGTGTGTGTGTGTGTTTGCATTCCCATTTTCCTATTGGAAACTATAAACTATAACTATAACTATTTAAACTATAAACTTTCTATAGCTTTCCAAAAGAGGAAATATAGAGAAATTTGATTACGAATTTACTGCCACTCCACCTGCCATTGTATTAAAAACACCTTTACAGCAGTGTTAACTGGTTTTCTGAAATATAATGCTAAAGTAATATAACACAAAGTATAGTGTTATAAATGCACATTACTTTTTTATTTAAATATAAAAAATGTTGCTAGATTCATATTGTTAATACTGGAAATGCAGCATCACAGTCTGTAAAATGGCGAAGTCTGGTATACGTCATTTCATTGGAGGATCAGGCATTTTTATTAAAAATGGCAAGGGAAAAATGTTGAAAAAATTAAACATATACATGGATGAATTGTTCACAACACAATCAATAACATACATTTGGAAAATAGAAAGGGTGAATTTCTATTTAACTCCTGCTGATGCCTACATACTGATGCAAAAAAAAAAATCTTTCTCCATTCACAATCAATCAATTTCCTCTTATTCTTTTACTTCTCCTTCGACTGTGTTTAATGGCAGCAAGCCAACCTAAAGCCAATCTCTGCCACCTACCTGACTGGAGTGTGAATCACAAAATGGTTGAGATGGGTATAAACGGAGGTCGGAGCCAGCCGCAAGTGGGTGGGACTTAAGCTGCAAGTGGGCTGTACAAACCAACAGAAGATTTTGATTGGTTTGTTTAATGTCATGTGGGTTGTAGTATCGGTTCACGCTCCTGGTGGCGGTAGTGGGCGATTTTTTTGCGATCCGTCAAAAAAACGAAGAAGACGTCTTTCAGTGGCGGCACGGTAGATGAGTGGAAGAGGTAAGCGTGATGTACAATTTTTGTTTGTTTTGTTTTGTTTTGTAAAAAGTATTACAAGCTGTGAAAAGTGCATTTTCTTGGTGGCTTTTGTACAGCGTTTTCTTAGTACCACACACATCTTACAATCTGTAATGTTCCTGACAATATCTTTTTTTTTTTCTACAAACAACTAATTTGCTCTCCAGGTTATGGATACCGAAGACCATAAGCAGGTAATGTAATTGCATGGCATTGTAATTTTGGTAACACTTTCTATGAAGCCCATATTTATAATACATTATAAGGGAAGGCATTATAATGAATGCATAATACATAAAAAAAAAGAAAACTTATAACATTATATCATCTTGTGAATATTCATAAGAACAGTTTTAATGTATTATAATATTTACTTATTAGTGGTTATAGCTTTTAAGATTATGATGATTTATAACACACAGTGAACACGTTGCATCCACTTAAGTTACAATGGATTATATTTCTCATAGTTATAATGTATTATAAGTCTCATATCTTGCCACCTTTCTTATGCTACTTTACCTAAAGCTATCAATGACCACTTATAGGTATAGTAATAATAATAGTAATATTTTTTTTCTCTCAAACAGCCATAAGATCAGATATCAGATCAGACTGCTTTGAACTATTTTTATTTTAATATCAGTTTGATTATTTTGATGGTACCTTTTAGACAGCTGTTGATAAGTAACTCTGCAACTACAGGTCAACTAGCAGTCATTGGAGTATTAGTAGTATGTCTGCTAAATATATGCTAACACTTTATTTTGATGGTTCCCCAACAGACAAACTGACTATAAGCAACTTTGCGAGTACATCAACATTATACCTAACCTTAACCTAAGCCTACTAATAATATAATGAGAGTTAGTTGACATGTTGCAAAGTTGCTTACAGTCAATAGACTAAGGGGACATCAAAATAAAATGTAACCTAACATATAAACATTGCTTTTTTTTTTCAGTTGAAAATATTAACTAGCTCACATCAAAATTAATATTAGCCTCACAGGGAACACTCAGATAACACTTCATTCACACCTAACCACTTACAAGATGTACTTTAGTAAGATACTATGCAGATCTTTAATAATGTCAAGATATATAGTCCCATTATCAATGTAAAAGTAGATTTAATATGGTGTTCATTGTGTTATAAATAATCATAATCTTAAAAGTTACAAGCACAAATGCGTAAGCATTATAATGTATTATAATTGTTGTTATGATTATTTATAAGACGATATAACATTATAAGATTTTTTATAATGCATTATGCATTCATTATAATGCCTTAAGAATACCCTTATAATGTATTATAAATATGGGCTTCATAGAAAGTGTTACCATATTTTTTACATTTTGGACTGCACTGATTTATAAAGTGTAAATGTCTTAAACGTTTGTAAATAGATACCTGTTTTTATACAGTCTATGATAGATACACTGTAAAAAGTGAACAGTTGGATCAACTTAAAAAAAATACTTCAATTGGTAACACCTAAAAAAATTAGACTTTTTTCAACTTAATTTATTACAAATAAAGGTATTTATTTACTTTTTTTTTTTTAGGTGTTACCAATTGAAGTATTTTTTTTTTAAGTTGATCCAACTGTTCACTTTTTACAGTGTAATTTTCTAAAGAATAAGGTATATTTTCAAAAGTATTAGAACACATCTCCTAACCTCCCAATCCACAATGTAATATAATTAAAACATGGTTTAAATAAAATATTTTTATTTAATACTAATAATAATCAATAATCAGTTTTGTGTAAATTAATGGTGAATAAACTAGCGTTTTGTCTAGTGGTTTTTAAAAGGAATACTTCGTTTAAAAATAGTAATAAAGTCTAATTTACTTGGCCTAATGTCGTCCCTTATAATTTCTGGACACCATTTACTTGCATAGCATAGACCTACAGAGCTGAGAAATTATTCTTGAAATGTTTGTACATGTTCAACAAGAGAATAAAGTCATGCATATCTTGGATGGCATGGGGAGAATGTTTTAAATTTGGGTTAACCCTAATGCTCATTGTGCTTCTTGTGTACCCACCAGGTTATGTTGGGAAGGGCAAGCGAGGCGAGCTCCGTGGAATTTACTTGGAAGCAATGCATCCGGGATTTTGCAGTGTCCACTGTGCTGAATGAATGATGTACATAATTTGAGTCATCAGAAATAAAATCATTTACCCACCCTGAGATTTCAAATTAATACATTGATTTGTGTAACATGTTCTGAAAAACATTAGTCTGTCATTTGCTGTAATGTGCAGTACAGGCAAATTGTAACTACATTTCCTTAACAGTACTCAACATTTTCTTCATATGCCACACATTTACCTCCTAAGTGCAATTGCATCTCACTTTAATGTTCCTTGGTAGGCTACTGTATTAGAATTGTAGAAGTAAAATGTAATATCCAGAAATCTGCTTAAATTACTACAGTTAAAGGATTTAAAATGACACCATCACGAAGCATGGCAAAAGGTGTAAAAACATTATTTCAGTGTTGACAGTGAATGGTATTGGATACAAACAATAATGACAAAACTAAGAATAAGACGTGATTTCAGTGTTGACAGTGAATGTTATTGGATACACACAATAATGACAAAACTAAGAATTTCAGTTTAAACTACTATGAAAACGTGTTATATTTATATCATTTTAAACTACGATGAAATCCAGCCTACTTGCGGCATAAGCTCCTCCTACTTGCGGTTCTTGGCATAAGCTCCTCCCACTTGCTGTTCTCAAGCTCCTCCTACTTGCTGTTCTTGGCGTAAGCTCCTCCCACTTGCAGGTCTCCGGGCTGCAGCGATTACTACATGAAATGGTTGGCCGTGAAAGAGGGAAGGAAATAACTTGTTTGTTGCCAACTGAGTGGCTAACAAAGATGTCAGATTTAAAATCATATACATCTTCCATTGAGATGAACAAGAATGCAAAATATAAACGTGTCCTGTGTAATCGGCCTATAAATCTTGTTATTGTTTGCTTTTCAAAGGCAATTAATATTCCGTTCATGTCCTAATGTTCTGGGTTTGACTTTTAATCTTTCTCATATGGATTCTGTAGGGCTTATTTAAATCAATAAATGGCTGCAATTACGTGTGAGAGCCGATTCCATTCGATTCACTCCTTCCCCTCGGGGCTATATTTTATACAACATTCACTCATTTAGTTTCATTGTCTACAGAAAATGCACTGCTTTCCCTCACATCAAATGACATTTTCATCCCATTGCTGACAGCATCAGTGCAGTGACTCCTGTGGGCCTGGCTGCCGTTCTTCAATGCATATTTCATCCCAGAGAGATTGTTGGCTGGTAATCCATTTTCCATTTTTATGGATACACTTAAAATCAGATCACTATTTGCATGAGTTATGATATGCCATAAAAGCTGAAAATCTCATACATACAAAATGACACAAACATCTGCTTTCACTAACAAACAAAACTCGCATCCAACCCAACCCAAGCTGGTCGAGCTGACAGATAAGATTAGATTTGAGGAATGGTCCAACTTTTTCATGCCTTGGATATCATTTCTAGGTTTTGTTTCTGTCAATAGTCATTGCCAATAGAAACTATCAAACCTGCTGAAGCATGTCTCTAATTAACCTCCATTACCCTCTGTCTGTAAAGCTACTGCATCTGTCAAAACCTCAAACACACTGCTCTTTGATTGGACTCGACGTAAACCTCCAGTACGTCCATGTAAGTGATTGTAGATGCATTTTGTGAAAGGGAGAGAATTTGTCAGTCGATAGTAAATAAATAAACATGCTCTGAGGCCACAGAGGTACATATTTGATAAGCTTTGTCTAACAGCCAAATGAAAATGTCCCACATACAGAACTCTTGCCCTGACATTGACTAATGCTTGCCTCTACATCCTGCTGTTGTTGAAGGTTTATATAAGGAAACATGCTCAAGAATTCTTGTTTTTAGTCTGAAACATATATCTGAAGTAAATGACTTTTAATACCAATAATTATTTAAATTGATGGTTCACCCAAAAATGAAGATTCTGTCATCATTTACTCACCCTCATGTCGCCCTCATTTTCCATCATTTTCAATTTCTTAAAATATATTTTAAGAAAAGGGTTTTGTATTGTTTTTTGTTTTGTTCTGTTTGTTTTGTTTTGTTTTGTTTTGTTCTGTTTGTTTTGTTTTGTTTTGTTTTGCTTTGCTTTGCTTTGCTTTTTGTTTTGCTTTGTTTTGTTTTGTTTTGCTTTGCTTTGCTTTGCTTTTTGTTTTGCTTTGTTTTTTGTTTTATTTTGCTTTGTTTTGTTTTATTTTGTTTTGTTTTGCTTTGTTTTGCTTTGTATTGTTTTGATTTTCATTGTTTAGTTTCAAAATGGATGCATTTTCAGTTGTTTTGAAATGGTTTTGTAATTTTTGCAAATAATTTTGAATTATATCATTTTAACTTAATTTTATCAGACAAAGGATGTCCAATGAAGTAATAATAAACTGCATTATACCATCTAAAGCTAAACAAAAATATACATTAGGGTCCAAAGGTCTGAAAGCACAGTGTAAATATTTAATTTCATTTATTTGTTTGTTTTAACAATGAAAGTTAATAGGGTCCAGTTTTATACTGGACCCCACTGAGTTTCATTGTATGGACAAAATAGTTTAAACATTCTTCTAAATATCTTCTTTTGTGTTCCACGGAAAATAAAAAGTCACACAGGTTTGTAACAACATGAGGTGAGTAAATGGCATTTTGGGGTGAAATTTCCCTGCCATTCACGTTCAAATGATATTTAATATTCGTACCACAATTCTCCGATTGCAGACAGTGGATAGTCCTTTCAATCTGAATGATAGGCAGTGGGCAGGCGTCTATCTGAGAGGAAATCAGCCCGCCAAATTCTGACTAAGCTCTCCTCCATCAAACGTTATATGCTAAAAGGGTACACGGCACTAAGTAACATGAGATGCTGGCTGCATTAGTGTGGAGTGCAAGCACTCAGTCCATCTGAGCGTGCATCCTTCCCTCTGCTTCGTTTGCACACTAGGTATGACAGAGTGTTAGATTACGAACATTTACACTTCCTCTGATGAACAACGGCTGTCTGCGATCAAACTCACCCACCCCCCTGAGCCAGAGACACCAGCACTTATTTAGCATGACACCAAACATTTCTCCCGCTCTCTTCGTGAGCTCAACCGGACTGACTGCAACCTCCTTACAATGAATCATAATTAATTTCACACATGCTAAACAACTAATGAGCTCTAGTGCCTAGAGCCAGGAATTTCTAATTCCCAGAGGCTCGGATTGCATACTGTGCTGAACCTTTGATGCGAGTGGTATGATCATGAAACTGACTGAACAAATAGATTTCATGTTGCATTTAAGAAGATTTTAAAAAATAAATAAATAAACAAACAAATAAATTGAAATTATTATTATTATTATGTTATTTTTATAAGATGAAAGATGCCTGATAAAAACTTCTGAAATCATGTTTAATATTTATTTAATTTATTCATTAAATTCATTCATTTAATCCTGTAAATAAGTTTCAAAATGTTAAAATCATTGATCATTGTAAAATGATTAAGAAATACACTGCTGATTGATTGATTGATTGATTGATTGATTGATTGATTGGGGTTTGGGGGGGTAAGGCATTTATAAAGACGTTTACATCGTTACAAAACTTTGTTGTTGTTGTTGTTGTTGTTGTTTGTTTTATTTTATTAATAGTGTACCGAACGTTCTATTCATCAAAGAATCTTGAAAAAGAATAAGCAACACAACTGTTTTCAAAAATAAAAATTAGGATGATTTCAATCATGTAACACTGAAGACTGGAGTAATGATGCTGAAAATTTTGCTTTAAATTAAAATGAAAAAAATATATAGATATTAAAAAATTAACTGAAAGTCTGAATATATAAATGTAAATTGTTAATATATAAATGCAAATCCTGAAATTAGTTATAATTCTGAAAATATAATTGTAAATCAGAATATACTATATGTGAAAAACTGTATTATATTAATTCTTGTAAGTGCATCACTCATCTAAACCAAAAGGAGTATTTTCCCTCTACTTGCCAAAAGGTGCTCGCAGTCTATGAGAGTGTTAATAGCTAGCTTTCTAGACAATTTAACATGACTGAGAAGGCTGAAACATAATCTGTTTACAAGTACTGCTTTTACTGAGACAATTACAGCAGCATGTGATAGACAGTAATAATTACAATAATCAATATAGGACAATATATCCATTGACACATGTACAGAATGTATAAGCAAACTGTTTTCATTAAAAAACATGCCGAATAATAATGATGTTTTGAAATGTACACTAAATATATATTCAGATTTGCATTTATATATTCAAGATTTATAGATATAGTCAGAAATGTAACTATATATTCACAATTTACATTTATATATTCAAAGTTATAAATTGGTGCATTTAATTCTATTTATTAAGACTTTCAAAAATATATTCAGATTTACTTCTATACATATATCCATGATTTACATTTATATATTCAGTTTTGTATCTATATATTCAGGTTTATATCTATATATTGCCATTTACAATTAAATATTCACTTAGACTTATATTCATAGACTTCAGAATGTATACAGATTTACTTCTATATATTAATATTTTTATATTTATATTCTGATTTACATTTACATATTCAGATTTATAAAATATACTCTGATTTACTTCTATATATTCACAATTTACATTTATGTATTTAGACTTTATATAAGTATTCCCTGTTTGGCACTTCATGTATTTCATATAAATATTTATTGCAGTATAACAAAGTTAAATTTGACATTTTAGAATTATCACAAACTATTCATTGTTTGAGGCATTTTTACTTGCACATATGTTCATGAGAGACACAAAAGCATCCTTTTTGTAGAAAGACTTGTCAAAGGCTTGTCTGAAGCGAAGCCAAAAATGAATAAATTCATACATTCCGATCAACATATTTGTGATGGAGAGAATATAGGGCTGAGCTTTACTGGAATGTGACAGACAGCACTCTGGATATGTGCCTGATGGAAACAGATGTGAAACTTAGCGCCATTCAGATGGAAAATGCTTATTTTTAACTACAGGTGACACAGCTTAGCTGTCTGTATACCATAACACAGAGGAAACACCTAATCGTTTTGCTGCCGTTAAGGGGCTTTATCTCACATTCAGTGATATAGCCACGGGGCATACTCTCGCAATGAGCCGCCTGAAAAAGAACAGGAGAGGAAACGGCAGCTGACGTGTTACATAACGCGAATGCCACCATGTTAGAGACGTGCAGCGTTTAGTGTCTGCACAGGCTGCTCGACAGCGTACGCCTTGGCAAATCTCCTCACCTTCTGCTTATGTATACTGACAGGCTTATTTTTAAACTGAAGTTCGAGGACATCTGTGGTAAAAACACTGTGCTTATCAGCACTACCTAGTTAGTCAATACATCTGATTTGAGTTCGTTACTTGAGATGAGAACAGTAAGCTACAGCGCAAGGTCACAAAGGCCCCAGTGAACGAAAGCATTCTCTCAGGCAACTTCGTTGTCCTTCCTAAGTCAACGTGAACCTTTGTAAGAAACCAAAGGACAAGATGATTAAATTTCCCCCTTCAGCCACACAGACTCGAAATACAAGAGGGAATATACAGCAAGGTCACGACAGTCTCCACAGCGCAGACCAGCGACATGTTTGTTTGTTTGTTTGTTTGTTTGTTTGTCCAAGTCATTTCCCTCCCACTATTTCCATGAGGGAAGTAGTGAAAGGTAGAAGAGAAGAGATATAAGAATTTAACAACTGTGATGTAAATGCAGTTGTCTAAAGGTTTTTAATTGGTTAAAGAGGCACTTACAATGAAAGTGAATATGGGTCATTTCATAAATGTTAAAATACTCACTGTTTCAATATACTAGTCAAAAGTAAACAATATCCATGTTAACATGAATTCAGAGGTGAGAAATTTAGGTTATTTTAATATGTTACTGAGACACTATTATAGGTTTTAATCATATTTTGAATCAGTTTTTTTTATCTTTATATCTTCCATTTGCAGTTTCATTTTAGTTCAAGTTTAAAATGTAAAACAAAATTTCAACTAAAATTAGAGGCTTTAAAAAAACCTATGTTATTTGAAATAAAATAAACATTATTGAAATGGGCGTGGTAAAAAGAGTACACAATAAACACTATATATATATATATATATATATATATATTAAATTTCACTTTTATTTTAAGTTACAGTGCATCAAGTTAAAATAAATGAAAATGAGAAATGTTGCCTCATTTTAATGATAATTTTTTCAATATTTTATTTCAGTTAATGTTTATTTTATGTCAAATAACAAAAGTTTTTAAAGGGTCTACTTTTAGTTTCAATTTAGTTGTAATTTTAGTTAACTATAATAACCCTGGATTTTAGTATGTTCATTATATTCAACTTGACAACATTCTCATCAGTACAACATAATGCCATTAACCCACCTGTAAATTTTTTTATATATATTTATTAATTATGTATAATTCTTCATAAAATTATTAGCTTTACATTTCTGCTTTTAAAACCTCCAAAAATTGTGATTTTTAACCTGTGCCACTCTGTGAGACAAGGAGAGACATTTATTTATGTATTTGTTTAGTTAGGTAATTAGTTAGTTATTCTGATTTATTTATTCGTGGTAATCAGTTTTTTTTTTTTTAAATATTACTTTTTAAAAAAAGCCTAGCGACATGCGACATTTGTTTGTTTGCGTTTGTTTGTTTGTTTGTTGAAGTCGACTCCCTCCCTCGATCTTCGTGAAGGGACGAGTGAAAGGTAGAAGAGAGGAGATGCGACGGGGAAGGGTAAAGGGAAACATCAGCACGTCTGGGCATAATCAGTTACTATGACACTCTGAAGGATCAAAAGCAATGAGCTGCTGACTGTTTAATAAACTGGGAGCTTACGCTGCAGTATGCTCTTAACTATGATTCATTACTGTCACTAGATCCTGTATGAAAATAAAAGAGGTGCCTGAGGAGTCTGCTCAATTCCAGCCGCACTAAATTGCCGTAAATTGCCTCCGCATTGCACGTCAAGACTTTGTATGGAGTTCACTTTCACACTTTTTTAAAGATCCAATTAAAAATACATGAAAAGAAGAACTTTAGAAATCCTCACAAGTAGCTAAAGGGGTTTAAGGTTTATGTATTGGAAGTATAGGCTGATATTTTATTCATTAGAGGCTTTCGTTTAATTACAAAGGTGGAATTTTAATGCTAAATAACCAAGATGATCATTCAGATACAGATGTCAGTCATATTACTGAAGTCAATATGGAAATTAAATCTGAATGCTCAGTTTGCATTTAGTATTCAGAATCAAATTACTGTATATGGATGACTGTACATCTAATTGTAAAAAATACTGATTAAAGTGTGGAGAAAAAAACAGCTACAATATTAAGAAATCGTGGATACCCTTGAGATTGAGAAACGTGTTTGATTGTGCATTTTAACACTTCTGTATTAAAATGCATCACTCTGTTTGCTGATAATACTGCAAAAGCAGAGAAGCAAGAAGAGAAATTTCACCTTTAGAAGAAACGTGTGTGTTTGCTAGAGACTTTAGTGTGCCCTTGCCCTACCTGGGTCATGAGAGAAAGGGATTCTGGGAGTGTGAAAGAAATCTGAGGTGAATGCCCTAAAACAGTTCCCACACAATAAAGACTTCACACTCCTCTAGTATAACATGATCTATAATTTATCACCCTGCATTCATTATCATTCCCATGACTCTTCGCTTGAGAAGCTGGACAGTACACGGGAAGGATGCTTTCATAAGCAGTTATGAAAAATGTATGTATTTAAAATGTCAATTACTCTGAAAAGCCTGTTGAAGTTGCACTTTTGATGTATATTTTAAATGCACAAACTTAAGGTTTTTCACTGTGCAAAACAGCTTGAGGCGCATCCAGACTGACAATCGCATATGGAGACGCCAATCTTCTAAAGATGAGATCCCAACAAGTGAATTCAACGACACGAAGGCTGATCTGAAAATTGAATAACTTTACTGTGATGTAAATGCAGTTGTCTATAGGGTCTTAAGTGAATGGGGCCAATCCATAAATGATGCAATCACACTAAGTTCACATACCTGTTTCTCCAAAAAAACAAACAACGCTATACAGCCCGCTAATAATTTATTTTGAAATGTGCATTCTGAGTCGGAATGTCTGTTTTTGTTTTGGTCTGCGTGATTCCTCCCACTGCCCAATGGTATTTTGACACCCGGGTTGCCATTTGGCAGAAAACAGCATATTGCAGCAATGGAAACCAGCAGGGTCAGTGACTGCAGATTCTACACGACCTACAAAGCCTCAGCGTCCATCTAAAAAGCTACACGATCAGAGGAATATTAAAACGTGGATTAATCAACTCATCAACTTACAGTGTAAGGCTCATCAGCTTCCAATGTCAGTTGTGCTCGTTCCTGTAGCAACCCATGTGAGAGTTGAGTCTGAGGAAGAGGGAGCAGGAGAAACATTGCTCTCCAATATTTTGAATTTGGACTGCCAAACCCATTTCAACTGCTAGCAGTCAATATTACATTCAGCACATTTAAATCCAAAAACATTATCTTTGAATAAGCCACATACCAAAATATCATGACCTGCACCTGTCTACTTTATTAACTCCATTAAATGAATCCTTCCTAATGAATTAACTCCATAACATGAGCCGAGCCCATAAAACAAGCCCAAATACACTTAATAGGTATTGGATATAATAAGTGGACATGGCAACATTTCAAGACTGTGCTCTACAAAGCAACCTTCCAAACGTAAACAACACACGACGGCTGTTGACGATAGTTAAATTCACTTAACATATAACATAACATAACATAACATAACATAACATAACATAATATATATATATACACATGTGTGTGTGTGTGTGTGTGTGTGTGTAATTTTACAGATCAAATAATACACAAGTTTTAACAGAAGAGTTTATGCAAATGCTAATTACTAATTTACTATTAATTTACTATTGTTGTTATTGTTGTTGTTTCAACAATACCTTGGAATGTTTATTTAAAAACAATCCTGCACTACATTTCCCCCATTGAAAACCGTATTAGATGTAAAAATATGGATGTAAAAAAAATAAATAAATAAAATAAAATAAAATAAAAATTGTGAAAGCAGTTTCATGTTGACTAATGACTTGGAGTGGTAACCAGATGGCTGTAGGTTCAGAAAAAAAAGTGTTTGGGGGGGTGGAGGTGCAATCCATGGGGCAAAGTGCTTCAGACAAGAAACTTTACTCCAGGCTGGTCCATAGAGACTGTTTCTGTAATAACTGTACTATAAGTCAAAGCCTCAGCTAAAGTGCAAATTAATAATTAACACTATGGCTGGCATGATGTTAGTCATGTTGTTAAAGCTTTGGACTGGTGTTGTTAGAATCGCAGATTCGGTGCCAGGTATGGATCAGTGTGAACTCCAAAGTTACTGAGGGAATTTCACCTTCATTGTGTTCGGCACTCAACCCCAGATTGCTCCAGAGGGACTGTTCTCGCAATTAGCGTACTGCAATTTACTTTGGATGAAAGCATCTGTTACATGACAGGTGATGAAATGAGATACAAATGCCCTGCCTAACAACTGAGCCAAAACACGTTTCAATATGCTCAGGTGTAGCAAAGACGCCAGTGGTATCTGTTGTTATGGGACATGGCATCGAAGCTTCTTGAGGAAGACAGAGTAAAGCGTTCAGTTAAATTTTACTACATGAGTGTTACCTGAATTAAAAGTGAGTTTCATTCAACTAATATTACTGAGGTAAAGTCAGGCTAATGATTCACGGGGCAACTTATTGAGCAATTTTGCTGTGAAACTTTTTTGAGCAATGTTGCTTGGGCCATTTGTCTTATTTGGTTGCCCATTGACAGCAACATTGCTCAAAAAGTTGCCCCGTGTATCATCAGCCTAAGTAATAATTAAGATAGAACCACAGAAACTTGTGTGCCAATTGTCATTTGACAACAATTATGTTTTCAGTTGTTGCAATGTTGTTAGTTGTGTAATGTCTTAATACCATCCAGCATAATCAAATCAACTGAAGTTAACCAATCAGATTAAATGTATGTAATTACAGATGTTGTGTATGTACTGATTTGCTTGAATACAAACTATCTTCTAGTCTAAGCCTCAGATGGTCCTTGAACATTGCTTAAAGAAAGCACTGTGGTTGGTTGCTTTGATTTTGATTGGACGACCCCATCCTGTGTAAGGTTTTGAAATAAACAGCAATGTCTACTTTATGATGACAGTCAAAAGTACAGCAAGTATATGTAAGACTAATCACAAAATTACTTTATCCTTAACGTCTTATAAAATCTTCAGACAAGCTTTTGGATAATTATGCAAGTATACTTTCCTTGAACCTGAAGGGTAAATCCAGGGTAAGTACAACTTAAGCTCTTAAAGCTTGATGTTCTACATACTGTCGATTGCTGACGGATTTACTGAATGAATGAATAAATCAGTTTGTTTAATAAAGACTGTAAATGTACAAATATTTGCAAAGCAATATTCTGTTGGACTGGATTGTGTAGTGTAAGGATGCCACTTTATAAACATGCTAAATATAATAACGTTTAATGAGGATTTGTTTACAATTGAGACAAGTAACATTTTACAAAATAATACTTGAAATTGCTTCAGAATTCTGTTTATAAAATCTCCAGTACACTTGCACCATAGACTTCTATTGTAAGAATTATGCTGCACTATGTAAAATTTGGCCTGGGAATGGTTAATAAAACTGAATGGGTCGTGCAGAAGAACATTGTTTTGGTTGTGCTTCGGATGCCTCTGGGCATGTGCATGTGAATGTGGTTAGAAGCACTGATGTTCTGATGTCATCTGAGCAGTTAAGTCTTATGCTGTTGTTTTGAGTAATTGGAAACAGTGATGTTTTTTAAGTTAATGATGTTACAAAAGTTCACAAGTTGTCAGCTCTGCACCTTTTGGATGAAACGTAACCAAAACAAAGACTCAAGAGATAACCAGTTTAGATAGTTGCAAGTTGATTATTTAGACAACTGTAACGTTGTTAATTTGGCAACCCATTAGATTTATAATTTATACAGTCCATCCTTAATAATAAAATCTAGCACAGCACAACAACCCATAAAGAAATTACCCTTTACAATAGCTAACACTATATAATTAACTCACTCTGCTCTGTTAGAGAGCTTCATCTGGTTAAATAAAATATCTTGCCTGTTCCCATACGGAAATGTAATATATGACATATATGTCCCTATATCAGTAGTGAGGTTGTCATATATGTTACATATAAGGCAATATATTATTATCACATATATCCATCTTCTGGATATATGTATGTGTATGTTATATATGAAATTCCCATAGTAAAATTTGTATATAAACATATATTTAAAGCATGTATATGGTTAATTTTTATATGGTATTACATGTTATGACCATA
>JAFVLL020013608.1:0-14648 GCA_021397915.2 Tor tambroides | reverse complement strand
GCATCTCTGCTCAATGCCAGTACATACCACAAGTTCTTTTCCCATCTGCCACTGCAACAGCCCTGCACATCCCTCTGTGGTTACGACAGCTCTAAGATCACTATGCTGGGTGTTCTTCATGTTCCAGTCCGCTATGGCTCCAAACACCTGCCATCATTTCCCTTCTATATTACTGAGCGGGTTGCCAACTTCCTGGGACTGGATCTTTTCACATGCTTAGGATTCACGCTGCGAGATGACAAAGGCTCAGACATCCACCACGTCACCACTACCTGGCAACAGAGATGGCCGGCGCTGTTTGACGGACTCGGCTGCCTCACAGCTTTCACCCACAGGCCTCTGGTGGATCCAGAGGTGTCGCCGGTCATTCAGCCCCTGCGCAGGATTCCTCTCGCCTTGCGGGATGAAGTGACAGCGGAGCTCCAAATGATGCTGGCTATGGGAGTGATCAAACCAGTCAATGCTGCCCCCTGGATCTCCAACCTGGTCATTGCTAGGAAAAAGTCTGGGGGAATACGAGTCTGTGTGGACTTGCGCTCTGTCAATAAGGCCGTTATTCCCGACAAATACCCTTTACCCACGGCTGAGGAGCTGACCACCCACTTCTATGGGTCGACGGTCTTTACTAAGCTGGACCTGCGCCAAGGTTACTTGCAAGTGCCACTGCATCTATCCAGCAGAAACCTCACACCGTTTGTCACACACACTGGGGTATATCAGTATACACACATGCCATTTGGCTTGAGCTCCGCCCCCAGCAGCTTTCAAAAGGTGATGACCACCATCTTGTTTGGTATTCCTGGAGTTGCCATTTTCTTGGATGACATAGTAGTACATGCAGCAGATATCCAGACACATAATGACCGTCTCAATAGGGCTCTCATGGAGCATAACCTTACACTGAATGCAGAGAAAAGCACGTTCGCCACCTCAGCCATTGATTTTGTGGGGTTTCGTCTCACGTCCAGAGGCATCGCCCCTCTCCAGTCAAATATCGAGGCGATTCACCGAATCCCAGAACCCTCCTCCATTTCCCAGGTAGCCTCGTTTTTGGGCATGACAGCCTACTACCTTCGTTTTCTGCCTCAGTACTCCCGAACCACAGCACCCCTCCGTCAATTACTAAAGAAAGATGAGCCATGGAACTGGACTGCAGAATGCTCTGAGGCTGTCCAAATGCTAAAATCTCAGCTTACCACACCACCCATTCTAGCTCACTTTGACCCAGACAGTCTGACTATCGTCACCTGTGATGCCTCCACACAAGCCCTGGGTGCGGTTCTCTCACGGTGTTGAAAGGCCTGTAGCATTTGCTTCCAGGGCCCTGAACCCTACGAAACAGCGCTACTCTGTCGGTGAATGCGAAGCCCTTGCCTGTGTCTGGGCCTCTGAGAGATGGAACCTCTGTCTTTATGGGCGCCATTTCACCCTCCACACAGACCATCAGGTGTTGACCACGCTTCTGTCAGCTTCTGGCTCAGGTCATAAACCCCTGCGCCTGCAGAGATGGGGTGAGCAAGATTGTGTTCAGTTTTAAATCTTTCTTCCATTTTGTATTTTTGGGTAAGAATAAGAAGCACTTCATCCGGTACTTAGTGTCTTTTATTCCAACATAAGAAAACATTTCTGGAATCTGCATCTGAAATAGCATTTAGATGTATTTACACAGTTTAATGTATCTCAGAGGGGACATGGATGCATTTTACAGATGCATAAATAGGCCTAATGTTGTGTTTTTAACATAAAACGTTGAATGCTGATATTTGAAATAATTTAAAACATGAAAAAAATAGTCTAAATGTGAAATTATAACCGCCAGTAGGTGGCAGCAAGTGACCGTTAATGAGTGAGTCATTGAGATTCAGCCGATTCATTCAAACGACTGATTCACTCAGGAACAGAGCATTTGACTGTGAGTGAATCACTGAATCATTTATTCAACCGATTCGTTCAAAAAGCTGATTCATTCAATAAGTAAACACCGTCCATTGATCAGAGAGTCAGAGACGCAAAACAGTGCTGTGATCTTTGTTTGGAACTATTTTTGTTGGCAAAATTGAGCAAAAACAAGCAATATTATGTCTAAAATGTGGTATTATGTCTAAATATGGTATGAGAAGATGTATCGGCCCGGACCAAAAAGTACGTCGGCCCAGCGGGAAAATGCCCGGTCTGCCAGATGGCCAGTCCGTTACATATCATACAAAATATAGCAAGGTAATTTGTATATTTCTCATCCTACAAGGAAAATAGTTCCAAAAGAAGCCCACGCATCAAGCTTTACATGTCACAACCAACACAGACTGAAAGACAGTCTGGAACAGCTTCTATTATTGGAGTGAAAAGACCTCTTCCAATCTAAGGCAATCTCCTTTAGGACATTTTGATGTAGTAGGTCTATATTTAATGTGCAGAGGAATCTCCAAGGTGTAACCTTTTATTTTTGATTCCCAGGCATTCATAATATTAACTAGTGCTTTAACTAAAATGCTTGTTAATGATACCGGGTCTAGGCATAGGCTACTGCCCACCTAATATATCCAAACATGTATATTATTTACCCACCCAAATATTCCAAATACTTTCAATTTTACCCTTTTTGATACCTAAATATCCAGTACCTGAGTAAGAGATTACCTAAAAATGCAAATCCTCCTCTTGTCTAACAGTTTGTTATAACAACAGCTCTTTAGTACATTGTAAAAAATCTATTATGTTGCGAGTTAACCCAAAACATAACAAACATTCAAGATGTGATATGATGTGATATGACACGACAATGACATGACAGTTGGATTACTAGACAATTTCATTGGACTGGAGTAAGATAAAATTTCACAATTGCAAACGTACCTTAAAGTGATACACATGCCTTATCTAGTTTCTTTATTTTCAAACGTAGACTATGCTCCGTCATTCGTGAGGATGGAGTCTTAGATGCTTTTATAGCATGTAGAAATCCCCTATAGATTTTTAAAGGGACCAACTGCCTTTGCGGCTTACTGTAAACGACGTGTTTTTCTATTACTTGGATATTCGCCTGCGGAGCACTTTAATTAGCCTAGTTTATGCTTTGTAATGCAACAACCGCACTGGTGCAGAGGATTTGGGGAAAAGGGGGTTTCTCCTTGTGCGGCTATAAAAGCATCTGCAGCTTCATCCATTCCATCAGACCATTAATGGACCTGAACTTAAACCATCTGGCATTTCACCAGGGTAAGGCAACTACTTTGGTTATTTTGCCGTTTTATAATGGATTATAATGAATTTGAATTTAAAAAGAAGTGAAGTTAAGTTGAAGTGTAGCTATAGCTTTAAACAGAAGTGACTTGTTATAATTAGATTTAAATTATTATAACCTTATACTTTTGAGAGTTTAAATATTTAGCAGAAAAGCAAAGAATTAGACCCAAAACTAATTTGGAAATGCACATTTGCTTTTTTGAAAGGAAAGGCAGGGATCTTTGTGTTTATTTCTATTTTTCCTGCCTGAGCTAATAATCAGATGTTACAGATTTAAAGTACTTACTGTAGTTTGTTTTGTGAATGAGTGTTTCTGCACTGGTGTTATTCTAAAGTTAACTGATTTATTGTTAATAAATAAATAAATAAATGAATAAATTCATGTCATTTTGCCAGCCATTTACAAGTGTGCAAATGATCTATACAGTTTTCAACCTGTTTATTGTTCTGCTGGCAGAAGTTGACACCATTTCTGGACATCATTTTTCATTGCTCATATTAATTGCATATTATGATTGAAAATATATTTGAACTAATCTCATGTGATTATGTGATCTCTCCACAGGATTACTGAAAACAGTATACTGCAGTAATTGTGTACAATTTTTGGGATGTAAAGGATGATCTCTCCATAGAGCACACTGAATTGTATCCACCATTATAACATCTTTACACCATCTTTCTCTCAAGAGCAGAAGTTGAAAAATGTGCTGTTGGTTTCAGATCTTGATTACCGAAAATCACCAAAAAAAGTTGTATCTAAATATTTTCATGTTTTCTCAAGCAAAGCAAGTCTTGAAAGACGACTGAAAACACATATTCTTATATTTTTGGCATAGACAAAGTAGGCCAATTTTGAAAGTACACATTATTTAGCAACATGCTTGAGCAAACTGATAAAAGTGAACATTTCTGAGGATTTTATTGCTCAGGTTTTATAGAAATAGAAAAAATTGTATTATTGTATAAATTTGTATAATTCTTTTCCAATTTTGTCTTGGTTTTGAGCAGGAACAGGAAAATCATGGATTCTGCAATTTCAAAATGTACTCAAAGCCTTACTACTGCTGAGGACATGAGAAATGAAACACAACTTATGATGCAGCCCTATGCCAACTGGGAAGAGTATCTGACTCCAGCACCTCTATCTATAGCCATCCTGGGAGAGTTGGTTTTTATCTCGTCCTCAACAGATTTCTCTATCAATAAAAATCCCCCTAAAGATGGCTATCAATTCATCAAATACCCTGATTCCTTTCGCGCTTGCCTCATGCAAGTGTGTAACTCTGGTTGGTGGGCATTTAATGAGGCCCATACGAGCATGGATCAGATTCGCCTCCATACTGCCCAAGTACCAGATTACATGAAAACAGCTGTGAAGATTCTGTTCCAAGGCGATGATGAAGTTGTCAAAGCTCATCTTTCTGATCAGCTGGACAATATCAGAGTCATTGCAGATGAATGTCTGAAGTTGTCTGATGCAACTGAAAAACGTTTCACTGATGTCATCAATATCATTCAAGAGCTGCTGGAAGCATGTGTGAATGCAGAGCACTTCTATGGGGAAGAGATGGAAGCAATCAAGAAGAAGCTGGAAGAGAGCAAACTGAGGGAGGAGTCAGCTCAAGAGACCAAGAAAAGGACTGAGAAGGCAGTGAGTGCCATAGAGAAGGAACTGGATCAGGCTCATGAGAGCTACAAGAAAGCTCTGGATTCTCTCCCTAGTGGATGGGGAATGATTGGCATGGATGTAGTTAGTGGGATAACAGAGAGCATCACAGGCCTGATTACTGGAATGGCATCTGTTATTACTCACCCAGTGAAAATCATATGTTCTGCAACAACAAAGATAGCTGATACTTTTAGCCACATTAGAGATCAGGAAAGTGTAAGAGATGTGGTTGCTGAAATAAATGCATATAGTAAGTCTGCTGAAATTTTAAGATGTGTCCAGAGTATCAAGCTGCTGATGAATGTGGACAGTGAGGATGATGACATTGACTGGACAAAACTATACGATCAGAAGAACAAACGTACAGAAAGTGATTTCATAAACGGACAGTTCAAAAGAATCAATGATGATTTAAAGGAAATCCCTGACTGCCCAGCAAAGAAGCAAGCTAAGAAGTTATGCAAAGATGGCATGGAAATATGCAACCAGCTGGCAAAATATGCACCAGATGGCAAATGTGACAAAGACAAAAGCACTAAAATAATACAAGAGGTCTTGGATCTGATCAAGTCAGCTCAATTTTTTGATTGCAAAAGCAAAGACATCACAAATTCTCCAGCCATTTCTCCAACACCTCCAATGATGTATAAAGAAGGAATCAAGTCAGCAAACATGAGTGCTTCTCAGAAGGCCACAGAGAATGCAAGATTCTCCATAGAGCAGAACCGAGCTCAGCTGAACAAGACAAGAGAGACTTATGAAAAGTGTGTGGAGAACTTACAGAACAACCAAAAGGAGCTAACTGAAATCCTGGTCACTATGAGAAATTGTCAACTGAAAGAGATTGACTTCAAAACTACCATAGAGATGCTGGTCAAAGGAATGGATGCCATGGGGAGAGTGAAGGTGCAGTGGGAGAAGATGGTTCACTTCTTTCAGATGGTTTCCAACATTGTGAAAACCAGCCTGAACAAAACTCTCACAAACTTTATCTCAACATCAGAGAAATCACAAGCCCTCTCCTACAATGCAAAGCTCTTCTCAAAAGATTTACTCTATACTCAAGCCTTCCAAGCCTGTAACATCGCTAGTCTGGTCCATATGATCTCTGGAACATACACAGATGTTTCCAACAAGTACCTGATGGACCGTGTCAGTTCACTGGGCAAACTAATGGCCATGGATAAAAGTAAGCCAGAATTTGAGCATGAGCGACAACTGCTCCAGAACTCTTGTGATGAGGCACAGAAAGGCATCTTAATGCTTGTCCTCAATAATAAATTGGAGTTTGACAGGAAGAGCACAGCAAGACTAGAACGGATTGATCGAGAGTTGCTTGCCATTCTGCCTGCTGCTCCTCCAGAGCAAATCAAGAGAATTCAAGAGGCTGTTCAAACTGGATTCACTGAAGAAGACGAAGCATCATACATCTGAGAGAATCAACCAATTATTTTACAAGCCTGCTAAGTACAAAATACTTCCATAGTTAAGATTAAAGCTTTGCCATCCAGCAGCATGTAATAGTCATGACAGCTCAGTTTAGTAGTATTATTAACATCCAAAAGTAGTCTATAACTGTATAAAATGTATTAACATTTAAATCAAGAAACAAAGCAAATTCATTGAAACAAACATCAACTGAACATTCTCTTATATGGATAAGGGCAGTGTTTGCAGGAGTATTGTCGTTAACAGAAGACAACTGATACTGAGATTTTTTAACATCATTTCAATCCAAACCAGACTAAGTGTATGTGTGTAAAGAGATGTAAACCTGAGTCAGAAAAGGTACTTACTGTACATTGTTTCTGTTTAAATTTTAATATATCATCATTAAGTGCTATATGCATCATTCATTCATTCATTCATACGATCATAATTTTATATGTTCAGCTTGCAAATGATTCTTAAAAACATACTCTGCATGATCTTTATGGGAAGTGTAAATTAATGATGCATGATAAATTTGTCCTTGAATGAATACTGTTAATTGAATGTTTCCATGCATTGATGTTACAAAAAGCCTCCTTACTACTACTAATAAAAAACAACTACTACTCTACTGTTTACTGTTGCTTTGTTCTACCTATACTGTATCTCCTACTCCTTTTACTTTTCTAAGCGAACTTTTTGGACTTTACTGTATCTCACTAATGAATCATTTGTGTTCATCATTTGTAAGGCAAAATGAGTCTACTGAATAAAAAATACACATTATTCTAAAAGTCATCAAGTACTGTAAGTACCCTTTGCAACAAATAAGATCACAGTTCTACAATAATATTAGGATAAGCCCAACTGAAATTATACCTACAAGCCATAAATATATTACATACTTGGAAAGAATAAATATTAAGATTAGGCTGTTTTTAAAGCTGGGGCTATATAGCAACATATCAGCAGAATTTACAACAATGGAATAAGTGGGGTTTTTGGGGTGGGGGGGGGGGGGGGGTTTAGGTATAAAAAAAATGGTGTCATAGGCCAGCGCTGAATACGCACCGTACAGATGCTCTTCTCACAAAATAACACAATTTCAGTTGAGGGTTGACTAACATTTTTAGAGTTAACTTTAATGTAAGTGTATAATACACATGCAATCTGGCACAGGTAGTGATCTTAATCTTGGCAATGTGATTTTGACAACAAAGTGAAACCACAATAGCGTTAGAATTAGAATAAGATATGTGTATTTGAATATGTGTGTGTTTTCCATTATAAAAGCTCAACTGAACTCTGTAAGTTACAGTGTGCTGGACAAAGATCATGGTTTGCATACAAAAATATTCTGAAGCAAGTCAGAAAATGATATAGCTCTGCAAAGTACACAATACAAAAGTATGATTTCTGTGTGATATATATATATATATATATATATATATATACACACACACACACACACACACTACCAGTCAAAAGTTTTTGAACAGTAAGATTTTTAATGTTTTTTTTAAAGAATTCTCTTCTGCTTTACTATTTAAAATAACTGCTTTCTATTTGAATATATATTTTAAAATGTAATTTATTCCTGTGATCAAAGCGAAATTTTCAGCATCATCGTTTTGTGCAAACCAGTCCTTCCTACAAAACTGTCCAAAAGCAGTTTAGAAACTGTCTTACAGCTACTACAACCATGCGAAGTAACGAATATTTTGGGGTCCAACAGTGAAGAAATAACTTTATTGTCAATCTATCGTGTATCACGTATATCACGCTACGAGATAGTTTGCCAAATCTGATAGGTTCCCTTGTATTCACTCCACCCTTTGCGTCGTGGATAGTCTCTTCTCATTGGCTGATTTCTCTGGAGCCCATCCTCGTTCGATTACTGCAACCAATGGGCGTTTGTGATGTCATATGAGCTTTTGCGTACTCGGCCCAACAGATCACGCGCAAAGCATTTCGGTACTTGAAGTTTAAAATGAAGCCCTCAGACTGAAATTTACAAGAAAACTACAATATGAGGTACGCCTTCGATCTTATGGGCCGTCTTGACTTTTCATACTGCAGGTGAAATAAAAGCACACAGAAATGTGTGTGATAGTAGTCTGAGCAAGGACAGATTCGTGATGGTAAGTCAGAATAAATCGCTTACTTGATAAAAGTGTATTATGATCCGGTTAATCTCAAATACTATATAAATAATGTTAATGCTGCTATCTTAGCAAAGCTAGCACAGTTTATACGATCATGTTTACATTGCTTATGTGTGATTGTGCTAAGTAATATTCCTCTTGTCAACGTTTCTTACTAAAATTGAATATTATGAATTTATGAAGAATTTAGATTCCTTATATTTAAAAAAGGCTGCTTTTAACCCAATGGATTATCAAACTGCCATCTACAGATTTTTTTGTGTATGTAGTGTGTATTTTCAGTTTAGGACATAATATTATTTTCGTATTTTCCAAGTAGTGCAGTAAGTCTAATGTTGTTTCTGATTTATGTCTCTGTCATCACACTAAATGTGTGCTCCGTGACTTCAGGGTGACAGCAGGTGCAGTAACGGGGTCCAGCAGAAAGGCAAGATGTTGTCAGATGCTCAGCTCTTTGATTTGGAGTTTGAAAAGTTGGTGTCTGAACTTACAGAGCAGGACTTCACTGATCCAGTTCTCACTGATGCCATCAACAGACTCAGAGAGGTAGAGTAAACCTCTAGACTAGAGGTCTTCACGGAGGACCCGAGACCCGACCCGGGACCCGTTCGGGTCGGGTTCCAATCTATTACTTCGGGTCCTAGGTCTGTTTAACATTGTGTGTAATACCCGAATCGATCAGAGAACACCGCACCCGCCACTCACAGCCTGTTTGGAGCGATGAAATCTACATGAAGACAAATAGTTAAGATGGCACACAATGTAAAACAGATCTGAAACTGTTTTGGAACAACACACTATTGAATTTATTTTATTATTTGTCAGTTTGGCTTTTCTTTTGTATTTTGAAATAAGTATAGTTTTTTCTAGGTTCTTCGGTACAATGCTCCTGGAGGCAAGAGAAATAGAGGCTTGTCAGTGATTGGATCACTACGGGAGCTGGTCTCACCTTCTGAACTGCCACCTGATGAAATTCACAGAGCCCTTTTGGTTGGATGGTGCATTGAACTGGTGTGTGAAATTGATACTTTTGAATTGAATTGAATTGATACATAATTGACCTTATGACAGTGGTTACTGTTGACCGAAATCAGCTCACTCACTGGTGTACAAGATGATTTTGGAATAAATTACTTCAAATTTGATCATTGTTTGTAATCATGCAAAAATCAGAAATAAGTATGAAATATTCTACATGAAGTCAACAGATACACAAGGATCTTGGATGAAGCCAGTTTGCATTTAGTATACATTTGTATCTAACTGTAGATAGACAGCGGAAATAAACATACTGCCTTATGAAGTTCCAGGTAATGACCTAAATTATGTAATGATAATTAAAACTCAAACTCACACACTTTAATTGTACAGTCTTTTTATTTAATGGAGAAAAAAAATCACAGAATCATGGAAGTGTAAAATGAATAAAGGTGTCAGTGTCATAAAGAAAGTCAAGTCTGATCCATCTCATGCATTATTTTACATAACTGGCTGATTTCAGGAAAGGAACAAACAAAACTCCATTAAATAGCCCCTCTGGATACCTAGTATACAGACTTTAAAGCTTGATGGACAAAATGGCAGAAAGGCTTCTCAGTGCAGTGATTTGATTGGCTGTTTGGGCTGTCAGTCATTTATCTGTCATAAGGTCAATTGCAATGTGAACGAAAAAAGAGAGAAAATTGTGCAGTGTAAAACGTTTTGTTTTCTCTCTAGCTTCAGGCATTTTTCTTAGTGGCTGATGACATTATGGATGCATCCCTGACAAGAAGAGGTCAACCCTGTTGGTATAAGAAGGTCATTGATTGATTGATTTATGATTGGTTGGAGATTATGCCGATGATGGTGTAAAATTGCGTTACAAGGAGTGTATATTGATAAATTTGGACATGTTAACTTATAATTATATTCCAGTCCATTTAGTTTTATCCATTGAAGAGGAACCTTTTTTAAAAACTAGTTTCTTGTCAATCCCATCACAGATTATGAAAATATAGTGATTTTCTACTGTTACATTTTGTCCTCTTGATGTTAAGCTTAGATGATAATCATAATAATAATAATAATATACACAAAAATAAAAATATAATAATTTCACACAAAAGAACACATTATATATATATATATATATATATATATATATATATATATTAGTAATTTACTTTTTATTTTATATATGTGTGTGTGTGTGTGTGTTATATTATACTAGAGTATATCAGTTGTGTGCAGTATTTAATATCTGTGCTAATCTGTTATTTTTGAATTTGTCAGGAAGGTATTGGTCTGGATGCCGTCAATGATGCTTTTCTTCTGGAGGGGGCGATCTACCGCCTTCTTCGCAGACATTGCAGAGGACAGCGCTACTATGTCCATCTGCTTGAGCTTTTTACTGAGGTAACACATCCAAAAGCTTCATTACTCTGTTACAGCAATGTGCGCACATTTTAACTTATTATTGCTTAATGGCAGCTTGTACACAAGACTGTTATGCAGCTTCTATAACATGATTAACTGCATGTTGTTTAATAAATGCTGATATGTATGGGCTGTCTTGAACCTGAATTTTTTTTTTTTTTTTTTTTTTTAAGACCTCTTTCCAGACAGAGCTGGGACAAGCTCTAGATCTGATGACGGCACCTCCACACAAAATTGACCTTGATCGCTTCACCATGGAGAGGTGAGAAGATGAGGGTAATTTCTATTGCGTGAAACCTGTTAAAACAAAATATTATTTGCCAATTCACTTTTTCCTTGACTGATTCACAGTTTATTTGCTTCAGGTACAAAGCCATTGTGAAATACAAGACCGCATTCTACTCCTTTTATCTCCCTGTGGCTGCAGCCATGTACATGGTGGGTTTTGCATACAGTGCTTGTCTTTTATGTTATTTTTTTTCATGCAAAATCTAAAGAATTATTTTTGTAAACATTTTTTAATTGATTACAGGCAGGGATTGAAAATGAGGCTGAACACAACAATGCTAAAACAATTTTACTTGAGATGGGAGAGTTCTTTCAGATACAGGTATTAGTAAAAATAAAGCAACACTTTTGAAGCCTCAAAGCTATCAAATCTTCTCTGGTTGTAATATACTAAAACATTCAGTACATGTTTGTCATTGACAGGATGACTACTTGGATTGTTACGGTGACCCCGCAGTGACTGGAAAGATTGGCACGGATATCCAGGACAACAAATGCAGCTGGCTGGTGGTGACCGCACTGGGCATCATGACACCCGAACAGAGGGCAGAACTAGAGGTGAGAAAATGTAGGACAGTTTCTAAAAGGAAATAATTCCAGACATCAACAGACAAATGTGGTCAAGTTAACAGATTTTCCCTCTTTCTTTCAGGCATGTTACGGACGTAGTGATGCTGAAAGTGTTGAACGGGTCAAGACTTTGTATGATACTCTGGAAATGCCTATCCGATACCATCAACACGAGGAGGAGAGCTATCGCCGTCTTCAAAAACTCATCCAGCTTCATGCCAAGAATCTGCCTCACGCCGTGTTTCTTAATTTTGCCAAGAAAATATATAAGAGAAACAAATAAGGTGTGGTTCAGAGAAACGAAAGGACTTCACAAATGGAGTTCAGCATTTTTAGGCACGCAGACTTGGGAAAATAAATATGCAGTGAGGGATTTTAGAGGTTGAGTAAATATGGAAAAGGTAGGTTTTATCTGCACTTTAAATATTTGTGTTTTCCCCATTTTATTCTTGCAGAAGAAATACAGTAGGCTGATTCAGAGGTCTACCACAAATAGCACACATAAACAACACCTGCCAGTGTTTCACCTGGGGTATATATATATATATATATATATATTTGTATAAACAATATGTTTTCATCAGGTTTTTGGATTGTATTTTCAGCATCTTTGGATAAATGAGAAAGAAAAAAGGAAAAGATGTATAGATTGTACAGATACACATATTCCCTAAAACAATTAACTTAAGTGTTTAATAAGTTAAACTTAGCAAAGAAAATATCTGCCCACACAGAACACGGTGGCACTTTCAGGATCCTTCTATATTTTTTTGTTTTTGTGAAACCTGTCACGTGAGGTTGTACTGTACATTTATACACTATACCAGGATGTCAGTCTGACGTATCCGGTCATTCATCAATCCCCATCATTGTTGTAAATTTGGATTGTAGAAAGACGAGCAATGTGCTTTTAATAAAGAAATCTTATCAACATTCTTTTATCATGCACTTTTCTGTATGAGTGTTTGAACGAGTTTGTGCTAGCGAAGTTTTGTGGACTCGCTGCTCTCGGTTTGGTCCAGGCAGAGGCGAGATGCTGCTGAGGGGTGTGGTCTCAGGATGGGATGAGAGAGAGGAGGGAAGGAAGGGAGGGTAGATGACGGAGCGATAGACAGGAGGAAAGAGAAGAACGGCGTATAATAATTTCAGAGTCATGGCTTGTGCGATGGAATAGAGATCAAGATCAAGAAGAACGCGTCCTTTACATCCTTCTGGAAATGAGGTAATTCTTTCGTATTGTATTGTCTGCTGGATTTTGTGCGTTTTGTTTTATTGCCGGGTTTTGCTGATGAATCTGTTGTTTTGTTTGCAAGGTAAGGTGTTTTAAGATGTATCCTAAACAGATACGTTATTATTGTGAAATTTTAGTCTCCTGTATTCATACAGTACCATTAATATCTATGGAGGAGGTGTCATCACAACTCCTATGTCATCACATCTTATTGGACATCATTTTAATACTCTATAAATATTTAATATATTAGCTACCAACAATTAAATAATATACAACGGCGTCTTAGGTTACGTGATGTTCAGATATTGTATTATATTTATTTCAATTATGAGTTCATTCACTAAACAAGCGCAAGGCCTAGATTTACATCCTCTGTATCCAAGGACATTGGGCGCGAGCAGTGCATTGCCCACGGTGTTCATGAAGAGCAAAAACAGCGTTAGTCATTGCTATGATTTTCTGCTCCACTTGCCTCACGCAGAGAAAAGGCACAGATTTTGTTTTGTAGCATAAAGAGATTTCTGGATATGTTAAGGGCATGTTGGTTAGCGTATATGTTGGGTATAATCATTTTGTTTCCTCTCTTATGGGCATGAGAATATATTTAGAGTAAGTAATGTGCAAATTCCGCAAATGAATACAAATTTGTTCTTATCTGAGGTCATCATGGCTTGGGTGAATGCAATAAAAGACTGAAAAGATACCAAGCTTTTAATGTAACTAGGCATTTTTTCTTTAAAATGAAAAATAATGTGTTATTTCGATAATATTGATATAATATGCCTAAATGAAATACAGTTATATATAGCATTATGATTATGATTATTGCAATTATTATTAAAATCGTCATTACTATTAAAATTAAATTATTTTTTAGACAATTGAATATTAGTGCTGAGCATGCAAGCTGTTTCTGCAAAGCCGGTGTGTACAATAGGATGTGTTTCAGTGACAGAGAATATAGATTTTTATGCTCTGAGAAATTGGAAATAATATTATGTTCAATATTAGTCCAGGAGCAACTGAGAAGTGCTACTTTATCTTTGGTATTTACCAGGTGATGCTAAATTGTGAACAATTTTTTTGTCCCATTGCTCAAGAAAGGTGGTAAATGTTTGTGTTTCTAAACAAAATCTGTCTTTCTTGATATTTCAGGTACTAGCTAGATCCAAGATGTGACCCCATATGTTTACAAACTCCTTAGAAAAACACCAGAATAATAATCAGGACATAAAAACGATCCCACCATGCACCCTTCCTCTCGTCCCTCTGTGCCCCCACGTTCCCGCAGGTTTGACAATAGGCGCAGAGAGGTAAAACCAAGCCAAGGGGCTAAGAGGGACGACAAAAACATGCACACGGCATCTTCATCCCCTCGTCGTGGCACTCGGGGACCACCTGAGTCTTCCAGGTTGAAGGGCCCCAGTCAAGGTGCACGAGCCCCAGTGGTTCAATCCAAACTGGTGCGGCAAAAGAAGAATGGTGCTCACGCAATACCAGCAATCTCAAAACCAAAAAGTGGACACACTGTATCAAATCTAGTCCCAGCTGTGGATCCAAACTGCAATGAGCCCAGCCTACCTTGTCTGTGTTGTGATGGCCATTCACCTCAGGATAGCAACAGCCTTTT